>WUAW01038280.1:0-10300 GCA_017165845.1 Thaumetopoea pityocampa | reverse complement strand
AGCATCTGCGCCTTAGTCTCGACTCACCGTAGACTAGTACGCGCATCCTGGCACTTGCAAGTTCACTTCGACCATGACGCAACAATTCAACATGGATTCAAGAGTATCGACCTCCGGTCTAAAGGGGGGAGTGATGGAGCGATCTACTTAACTACATAGTAACACACATTCTCAACAGATGGCGCAGGATTAAAGTAACGACATTATAAGTCTGAATCACGCGCATGAAGTTTAATAGCGACTTAACGTATATACAAGGTCCCGACACCTACAGTCGGGGCAGTGGCAGGCCCCGTCAGACATAACACCCGTCTGGCCGGTGGATCTTACCTTTTCCGATACTGCCACTCCTGCCACATATCGACCCTATAGCTGATGACGTAATCAAATGCGTCATCACTGGGTGTTAATCGTCTCGCCATATAATAATAATAATCTGCCTCTATTGAACTTTGCTTCAAAACATTAGTGGTGTCGTAGTGGCAGACACGACTTACAATCGAAAGGTCGTATATTCGATCCCGGTTTCATAACACTGAGTTATTTCTAATTCATGTACGGTCTACATTTTAGACATCAATATACTACTTATCGAAGAAGGAAAACTTCATGAGGAAACCTGCATGGCCGAATGGGTGTGTGAAGTCTACCAATCCACATTAAGCCAGCGTGGTAGACTACGGCGTAATCTCGCTCTCGATTCTGATCTCGGAGGTCTGTGTACTCGTAGTGGTGACGAATATGGACTGGGAATCAATTCTACTGAACTTACTGTATTCGTACTCTACAACTTCAGATAATAGCTGAAGTCATGATATGCACCACCTCTAAAGCACATAAAGCGAAAAATTACGTGATTTTTTTCAAAAATTAACGACATTATCATCGTCACATAACTTTTTTGTATTAATAAATTATGCTTAATTTATGCGTCAAATTATATTAATTGTTATATTCATAATATTTAATCTTTATCATTGCTATTATTCGTTATCTATGCACTACGAAAAGGTAGACTTGCTGAGAATCCCCTATGCGTTAATTCTGCCTTTGCATGTCGTCTATAAAATTTAAATAAAAAAGAATATATTTATACCTTACTGTATAAGATTTCTGATAACTCTTTGACATTGAAACAGTTCGGATATAGTCCCGCCATTCCAGTGATGACTATTTTTTCTTCATTGTTTACGGGCGGTCTAGGCCCGTGCACGACAGAAGAATCTTCTTGGGGTGTGGGCGCCATTATTTACCTGTTATTTACCTGTTAAGTTATTTACCTGTTAGTTACTTTATCATAATTATCAGCCCGTGAAAGTCCAGTGTTAGAAATGGGCTTCTTTCTCAAGAAGGGGGGATTTGCCATAATTATCAGCCCGTGAAAGTCCAGTATTAGAAATGGGCTTCTTTCTCAAGAAGGGGGGATTTGCCATAATTATCAGCCCGTGAAAGTCCAGTGTTAGAAATGGGCTTCTTTCTCGAGACGGGGGGATTTGCCATAACTATCAGCCCGTGAAAGTCCAGGGTTAGAAATGGGCTTCTTTCTCAAGAAGGGGGGATTTGCCATAATCTCTACGCTTGGCAGACTTCTTGGAGGTCGCAGTTAATTTTGAATGAATAACAGGATAACGCCGGGATAATAGGCAGCGCCTATTATCCCGGTACATTCCTTAGCTGGTTCTCACAGCATCGCACAGAGAATATTTTATAAATGTTTTAAATGTGGGCTGCGGATAGCCACTTTGTTACATCAAAAGATCGTAGTAGATGGAAGGAAGTGGTCTCTGCCAACCCTTATGGGAAATCGGCGTGAGTATATGTATGTATGTATGTTTTAAATGTTCAAAATTATCATTGGCTTACTAATACTGCTGGACTTAGGTTTCTTCCAATGAAGGAGTAATTGGAGGTGCAGTTCGTATTTCTAATTTCGATAAATTTAGCCTTGCTTTTACGAGTAGTCCGTCTCTATTATTTCTTTATTATATTAGGTTAGATTTTTATAAGTCAATAGTTTTTTCAAGTTTAATGATACTGTTGATTGAAACTTTTCTTAACAGAAATTGAGCATTTTGTTAACCTACCTCAGGGGTAAAAGAAAAATCTTTTGATTTTGCTAGAATCCCGAACAAACAAAATTATTTCAGATTATCCGAAATATATATGGTAATTCTGCAGATTAGTGACACTTGGCTTATTGGCTTGAAATAAATTTTAATCGATAGAGGACCCGCGGCTATAATAAATTTTAAAACTCCCATTTGGGACAATTCAACCACTTTTGAGAAAAAATCTTTAAAATTTTTAAATTTACATCGAAATGGAAGCCACCATATTTATTTTAGTACTTATGATTTTACTGTAGTGGTGGATCTAAAAATCTTCGTACATACATACATACATTAGGTTATTATAAAAAACGTAATAATACCCACTAAATAAATAAATAAACGAGGGTCGATTGCCCCAAATAGGATTTTTAAAATATACTATAGGGTCCTCTATCGTTTAAAATTTATTTTAAGCCTACGTGTCACTAAGAATTACCATATATATTATACCTATGATAATTATGAACAATTTCTGTTTTCACCTATATTATATAAACAAAAATATCGTTAAATGTACTATTCTATCCACAGTCGTTCAAAATTCAGAAGCTCATTTTGGAATAAGTACCAGTTGAAACTAATTAATACAAACAAATAATTATTATTTTTTTCGTAGATGCTTCACGCACACACACCTACTCACCTCATGCACAAGCTACTAAATAAAATACAGTGGAATACTGACGGAACATTTATTACTTTAAAAGTCTAATGAATTTTCAAGCACAGTGCTAGCTCCTGGCCGCGGCTTCGCCGACAATATTTACAAATTAAAAAAAGCACCACCATGAAATAAATGTACTTAATAAAACTCTAGCACTGGCTGATAGACAACACACAACTTAAACCAGTGGGTTTAGCAGAATAAAATTTTGCCTCCTATAACGTAAGTGAGCACTAACATTAAATGCATAATTTGTAATGACGCTAATGAGAAATCCCATAAATCTCGCTCACATTGCGTTCTAATTTTCGTGAAATTTTAACAACTTTACTTATATATACTAAAACAATTTCAAATTACGCATTAATTAGTAACGCAAAAATATAATTCATAAAAAATCTAAAAAAAAATAAATTACTGGCCGGCCATCTAGCTTGTCCTAATATTAGCGTCTGCAATGGTATATTGGCTAATGCCAATATACCATTGCAGACAAAATTTCCAAATATTTGTAAGCTCTAATGAGCTTACAAATATTTGGAAATTTTGTTATTCGAATATTCGTTTTATTTTTTGACATTATTCGAATTATTCGAATAATAGATAAAATAAAACTAATTTCGCTCATCTCGGGACAGTAGTTATGTTGAGTTGATGAACAACTTCGCAGTCTTTTTCCCTCTATCTTCCCTACTACAACCAGTTTGTCCAGATTATCTGGTTGTCTCCGGACGATATGACCAAAATAGCTCAAGATTCGTTGGCAGCAGGTAGTGGATAATCTAGTTCTGACCTTAAGTTGCTTGAGAATAGATTTGTATGTTATCTTTGCTGTCCATGATATGCACAACATTTTCCTCCAAAACCACATCTCAACAGCCTCGATCCTTGATTCGGAGTCATAAAAGAATATCGAGAAGACTAAAGCACACACTTATCTGATCTTGATACGGTTGGATACTTTCCTTTCCTACCAGATTCTAATCATATTACCTACTCGTTGCGGCTTTGACAAGCTATATACGTCTCCAAATTTCTCTCTCACAGCCTCCTTGGTCACTGATTAAACAGCCTAGGTATACAAATTCATTTTCAAACTCAAAATCTTAATTTTTTTCTATACGCACGAGTATTTCAGCTCGATCAATTACCATGGCTTTGGTCTTTGACTTATTAATCGAGAGAATCCACTATCGCTCGCCTGCTCTACCTTGTTAAACAGTTGAGCCAGGCTCTTTCTCTGAGAATGCAAATAATGTGATGTCATATACGTAATGAAGGTTGCTGATTTTGTTACCCCCAACAGAAATATCTCCATCCCACTCCTCTAAGGCTGTGCACAGAATATTTTTCCTATAGATATTAAAAAGAAGAGGTGACAAAATACATCGCTGTCGGACTCCTTTCTGAAGTTTGAAAGATCATGAGACGGCATCTTCGCCTAGCCGTTAACTCTCCGTCATCGTATAATCTCACGATCAATACTATCAAATGCAAAGGAACGTCCATTTTTAGGAGAATTCTCTACTGAAGTTCGCAACTTTCTCGCTGGAACAACGACCTTTGAAAAAGCTAGCCTGTTCATTAGATATTTGCCGTTGCAAATAGCACTGTAGGCGTCTATTTATTATAACAGCATGAACTTGCTAACGTGAGATATTAAGGCTATCGTCCGGTAATTTCCACATCCTTTTGTAGACCTTAGCTGCACACATATCCTTTCTCCCCAGCTCTCTGGCGGAGTATCAAATCCCGGCCGGATGCTGACCACTACAACCTTATACTACCGTAAGTGTTGAGGTAGGCAGAGACCACTTCTTTCCACTTGCTACAGTTGTTTGATATCCATAGCCCACTTTTCACCCCCGCGGGAAACGAGCCGTATCAGACACACACACATACACACACGCACACGCATACGCGCACGCGCACTTGCTCACGCACACGCATACAGACACGCACACACACACACACACACACATAATCAAAAATAAATTTTATATAAAATTATTCATTAACATCACTGTTCATCATTCAACCCGCTACATCATCCAATATATGTGAGGAATTCTGCCATCACATTATTACTTCTCCGGAACCCCTCTATTTCTCGCTCTTAGCAGCACTCCTCAGGGGAACATTGTACTCGCTCGTTCATCATCTGGATCCAATCTGACATAGTTTAGACCTGACCTCTTCCGCGTTTCGAAACGCACGTAAAACGTGATAGTTTATGGAGGCTATCTGATTTCCTATAGATTGTTCCTATAAATATAATTATCTCTTTGCCTATAGAATATATTCAATCACAATAATTTCTTTATAAGATATTTATTTATTATAGTACATATACAGATTATATTTACGAGTAAAAGTGACGATTCAACACTTGCCCACATTAAGCGACATCCGGTTGTAACTACACCAACAATGTATCGAAGTTATCATATATCATTTTTCAATGATATTCAATCGTCAAGATATCTTATAACAGAAAAAACTTTTAAGTCATCTGCATATAGAAGATAAGGATTACTGAGAGATTCTGCAATGTCGTTGATAGAAATGATAAAGAACAAAGTGCCAAGGTGGGATGCCTGTGGGGCCTTGGATGTGACAGGTATAGAAGAGGAGAGAGTAACATTTTAATGTTACGAGTTGACTTCTATTTGAGATATAAGACTTCAACCAACGAAAAAGGTAGCCGTGGGTAGAAGAATTTATTTTCAAGAAGTGCATTAAGGCTCCTTTCGGGGGCTGGTGATAAATAGTGCATAATTATTAAAACAACATTTCGGTGAACCCCTTAAAACAATCTATTCAAAAGGAATAAACGGAATAATTTATTCTTTTTTGTCTCAATCTTTAACAATTAAAAAGAAACCAACAACTAAACAGACAAGTTATTTTTTAATTGCCAACTATATAATATGTTAAAATAATATGTTAATATATAACCCATAAACTTTATTTACATACAAGCTAAATAATTCTTATGCCATACATAATTAAAATTTAATAAAATGCGAGTTAAAGTTCAACCCCGATTAACAAACTACACAACAAAGTATGATTGTAAGGTGCCTACGTTATTCAAACAACCCTACTACTTACTTTTTTGTAATTGTATTTATTTATTTAAAACTTCATAATCAGTGTTTACGTCTTCATCAGACCTTGAGTAGGTTCATAGACCTTGAGAAGGCCTATGATCGAATGCAAAGGAGTGAACTATGGTATGGAATTGATGGCTGTCTGGTGCAGGCATTGAAATCTATGAAAACTCAAAGAGATGTAATAGAGTAAATGGGCGTACACGGACTGGTTTAACACCCTAACAGGCGTGAGACGCGAATGTATTGCATCTGGCTCTATAACCTTTATATGAAAGAAATGAAGTGTATAGTAAGTATGGAATGTAAATGGTTACGCCGACCAACAGGTATTACTTGCGCCGTCGGCCCGGCAGTTACAAGACATGTTAAATGTAGTAAATGAGGCATACAAGAACAATGGAATGAAAACTAATGTAAGACGAAATTATTGGTGACCGAAAGAGAGGAAAATGTTACAAGATGTGACATTGTTACAGATGCTGCTACAGCAGATCAAATAAATAATTTTGTGTACTTGGGAACAATAGTTTCACGAAATGTAATGTGTGATAGTGACATCGAGAGGAGAGTGACTGCGGGTAATTAAATGAATGTTGCCCCGCACTTCTTAATGATTAATCAGTCAGTCGCACAAGAGGCTCGTCTAACTATCCGCAATAGTATGTTGGCTTCTATACTTCTGTACAGTAGTAAATCGTGGGTATAACAAAAGAAAAACAAAATATTGCGAATAATTCCTTAATTTTTGAACTATTGGAAAAATTAAAAGTGGCAAAACATAAATTTTTAAATTGTCTATCTAAAAGTGTTAGTTGAAAATTAAAATAATATATACTTTAATACATACAATCAATATATTTTCTCATTTTTGTGGTTTGTTCATAATGAAATTTTATGCAATATTTACTCTATTAAAAATAATTTGCATTATCCAATGTGAAGAGAACATATTGAAGAAGTATAATGTATATATTTTTTTGCTTTCAGATTTATTACCGTGGTCGTAGGATTTTACGTCGAAGGACCGTCTGTTCTTCCACTGCCAAAATTCTTTTACTTCACCGCTCACCACCCCCTAAGTTTATGCTACTTTCATAAAGGATATTGGCAGAATTGTACAAAAATGGTCAAACGCCATAAACCAAGAAAGAATAAGAATGTATATTTTTTATTTGATCTTTGTTTTAAATAAAGAATAGATACGCGTTGAAAATTGTACTAATACGGGGTTTTGCTCGGGGAGACGCCACAATCGACGAAAGTGTATGAAAAGGTGTATGAATGTGGAAGACGTGAGAGACGTGTGTCTGGATCGTAGTGTGTGGCGAACGGAGGTCTCTGCCTACCAGTATGGGATACCGGCGTGAGTGTATGTATGTACATTCATAAACAATTTATTAGCGGACTTAATAACTAAAATATAATATACTAATCAAATAGCAACACTGGTGTGTTGTGATCAAAAAATTGCAAGTTATGTCCCCACCACCCTTTGATTGGCGGGACGTATCTAGTGCCTAGGCACATGTGTTCTTGATAGAAAGGCCGAATCAGTTTCCGGCCTGTAATTAAAATTTCGAATTGTGCCTTTACTCTGTTAGAAGCTCGATATACCTACTTACAGGTAGATGGCGTGGTTCATTACTTATTTAAATAATATTTATTATTCGAATTCATTGAAACCCGAACTATTTATTATATGACAATGGATTATTTTTAATATGTATAAAGGAGCTTGTCTTTGTAAGTACGTAGGTATAATACGCGACACCACTAAACGGATTTTAACGGGGCGCATATATTGATATAGTCTGAAATAGGATTTAGACATTGTTATCAATTAAAAAAGAAAATGTTACAAATTTTATTAATTTTTTTTTAAAGACAACTCCCGCATTGGGATTAATTCCTGTGACGCGGGGACTTTACAAACATTCAAATAACGGGAACACAGAACACCCAGACTCAGAACTGTTGTTCTGATTGATGTTGTTGTGATGATTTGTGGTTAACACAAAGTTGTTGCCCCGTGTGGCGATCGAACCCACAACACTCGACAGCGCAGTGGACGCTTAAACCACTGCATCATCCATGCAATTAAATTAAATTTATTTTATTACATTTATGAACCCGAAGATCCCCGAGAAGGTTTCAGAGTTGGTAAAACGTCCACCCGATGGAAACGCTGAAAACAGCTAATGTAGTCTATGGTTGTTACGTTCAGAGGAGTTAAATGCACATAAACATAGACAATTTTACACACTGAACTATACGAAAAAAACCTTGATGTCGCTGAAATGACTACGGTTCAATGGTTTCGTGCATGGATCCTTTTGGCTATAGATTAACGACTTAATTATGATGTTACTCGAATCGGATCGAGTCGGTCTCAATAAATAAATCTATATTTCATAAGGGCGATTATGAGTCGATCAATTGTGAACTATCAGAAATCGATTGATCGCTTGAACTATCAGCAAACGAGCAATCGGGTCACCTGATGGCAAGTGATCACCGCTGGCCATAGAGACCCGCAACACTATAGGGATCGCAGATGCGTTGCCAGCCTTTAAGAAAAATGTAAGCTCGTTTCTTGCAGGTCTCCAAGTCATATCCGCTTATCATCACCATCATCGTTTCAGCCCGTAGCTGTCCACTGCTGAACATAGTTCAAACAACTCCAATCGAATTCCAGCGCGACCGGTCCATAGCCACCTGCATCCAGCGAGACCCAGTGATCCTCAGCAGGTCGTCGGTCCATCTCGTAGGTGGCCGTCCCACACTGCGCTTAGGAAACTTTTAAACTATTGAATAGTAATGAGTCCACTCATTAATTTTTCATGATCTTATATAACAGCATTGACAGGTACAAACTTTACATATTACTGTATTGAGTAATTTTAGTATACAATTATTCTACAACGTTTGATTGTTAATAGAATCTAATTATTTTGAAATGGTCAATGTTTTGTCTTTAACTTCACACAAAAAAAAATATTTGCATACAAACTAACTAAACGAGTAATCATAATATGAAAAAAATTGTTTGCTATTGCATGTGCAATACCACGCTTCGAATTAAAAAGTATAATTTAGATAAACATATTGTTTTGGCAGTACCGTGTAAGTAGGTAGTTAATTATTGTGTGCACCTTTATTTTTCAATAAAATTCCTTCAATTCACCTTTGATTGTTTTTAATTGTGGCAGGGCCCGCTTTCAACTAATAATCTGCCACAGTGACCACGGTTCTAAAAGTTCCAATAATTCTATACACCTCTGATCGAATTTAAAGATTCTATAATTCACAATCCGTAATAAAAGAACCTGCTAGGATGTAGCAGTATTAGAAATACATATCTACTGCAGCGCCTAATGGCAGCTTATAGCCACAAAACAAATTTAGATTTGTTTTGTGGCAAAACTACTTTAAAATGATAACTGTATTACGCAAAAATAGCTGGTTTCAAATTGATCATGTTGTTTCAAATAAACACGTCTACTGCAACACGTCCAGATGGCTATGATACCCTCAGATACTTCTTAACTTTATAATTCTCTTTCTTTTAGACGATTGTTTGAAATATGTTAGTGAAAATCCCATTAATATCTATTCAGCAGTTTTTACGTAATTAAAGAAAAAAGGGACAGACAGATAATTAATATCTTTTTTTTGGATTTTTATCTGTTTGTGACAGACAAATATCCAAGAAAAAAAATTATGGCCTATGTATTACATGCATACATACATATACTCACGCCAATATCCCATAAGGCTAGGCAGAGACTATAGTATACATATACTATATACATAGAGTCACACCTCTTTCCCATTGGGGTAAGCAGAGACCAGTTCTTTCCACCTGCTACGATCGTTAAATGAACAAAGTGGCTATCCGCAGCCCACAGTTCGCCCCCGTGGGTAACGAGACGTGTCCGGTGGCGAACCACGTCGCCGCCATTCTATGAGGTTCAAAAGCGATTAAAGTGCCTCGTTGCGTACCCACGGCTTAGTGGAGAGGAAAGGAAAAAGGATGAGGCAGGAAAGGTCTATTGAACAAGGAATATGGAATTTAGGAAAAGGACCATAGGGTATAGAATTCTACCATCTCGGAAGGAGTAAGAAGAGACAGTAGTAGCTCGGGGGGCCGGGGTCGCTTACCCGTATACTTAAGTCCATTCGCCGGACAGGCTAACAGACTAAGTACTCCCTGACCTGATTGTATGATGCCCCTGTATTGTTAAAGATATTATAATATCCCAATTAAAATTTTCGTTATACAAACAAATCACAGAACAGTCTCAGTTATCCTATATACTATAGACGAAGTTTCACCCTTGGGCGGGCGGAGTCCCGGGTGTAACTTCGTCTATAGTATACAGGATAACTGAGACTGTTCTAAAGTGGGC
>WUAW01038278.1:17672-28120 GCA_017165845.1 Thaumetopoea pityocampa | reverse complement strand
TATATATATATATATATATATATATCTTCCCTTACTACGCCTTCGCGCTTTTAATCACGCCTTTTTTCCTGGCTCTCCGGCGGGGAATCGAACTCCGCGACAAGCGAGGCTACTGACCACTATACTACCGAAGAATCGAGGTAGGCAGAGACCACTTCTTTCCACTTGCTACGAGCAAAGTGGCTATCTATACCTTTCGCTTCCGCGGGAAACGTATCGGGTGGCGAACTACGACGCTGCTATTTTATAAGGTTCAAAAATATTAAAGTTCCTCATTGCGTTCCTACGAATATAAGAAATATGGAATACCGATCCCATGTTCGAGTCTAGCCATGTAGCCATCGGCGCGGCAGCCACTGATTTAGTGGAGAGAGAAGAAAAAAGGTCACCCTTTTTTCTTTTCTCTCAAAACAGGACACACAGGAAAGGAAAGGTATATTGAGCAAAGCATATATTATAGAATTTGTAACAAGATCTATAGGATATAGGATACTACTATCTCGGAAGGAGTAGGAAGAGACAGTAGTAACTCGGGAGGCCGGGGTCGCTTACCCGTATACTTAATTCTATTTGCCGGAGAGGCTAAAAGACTAAGTATTTCCTGCCCTGATATAGTGATTGGAATATACTAAACATTTAAATGGAGTATACTCCATATTCCAATTAAACTTTTCCAAAAAATATTCAATGTATAGACTCTCTTACAGTTATCGTATAAATTTATTCCTAACAAGCGTTCTATATGATATCTACAATGTTTCAGAGAAATGTATACAGTTTGAAGGAGATGTTAGTGATGAAGAATCTAACGGAGTGGAAGAAATAATCTATAGGGCTGAAGAAAATGGTAAAACTGAAATAAATGTGCTTCCTTCGTGTGATAATTTAATGGAAAATTTACATGTAATTAGAAATAAATCAACTATTAGTCTACAGCCAGAAAAAGGTGATTCTGAATAGCAAATATTTTTTTTTCAAATTTGGTGATGTTATATTTTACGTAACAGTAAAATTGTTAAATATTAAGTTGATTAAGTTGGTCATTTAGGTGACTAGTATTCCGTAGTCGGTAGTTATTAAGAAGAAAATTGAACTAAAATTTTTATGTGATTCTTCCTATTACAGATAATAACACTGGCATTTACAAGAATAATAATTCGATCGACACGTCAATGGAAAATGAAGATAAAATACCAAAGTTAAAGGAAGTTGTAGAAAAAGTAGTGGAACAATATATAGATAATGTGGACGATGGCTACGAATCTCACAATTTACATCCAAAAAATGAAAATGAACAAAAAAACGAAATCAAAAATTACTATGATTCTACAAAAAAGAAAAGTGAAAAAGAAATTGCTGAAAATTCTGAAAAAGAATTCGAGGAAGTTTCGGCCCAAGGACAAATGTGCGTAGTCGTTTTTAATAGTTAGTAGTAGCACTCCACGGCACCGACATAATAATGAGGTTACTCTGTCTCTTCCGTGGGTGGCGTGAGATGGGTAGATGACCAGCTAAGGGATGTACCAGAATAACGGGCAGTCAAGTGTGGAGTATATAGCAAATCACTTCTTTTTAAGGAGGCCCATTTTCAGCAGTGGACTTCCAAGTACTGATGATCAGCACATCGGTTGAATGTTGAAAAACCAAAGGTTACATCTACACGACTGATGCCACGTGACCGCCATTCCTCGGTATGAGAATACCAGACGAAGTATATAATTATACCATAAAGTGCGCAAGAGTAAATGGGGGCAACACTCAACGAGTTTTTTCGTGTGATTACATTATCGTCGACGAGATGCTCTGTGTTCACGATTTATATATTTAATAGGTTACTAGCTTAAGCCGGCGGCGCCGCTCGCGAGAGTGTCGGTTTTCCGCTACATGGGAAATCCCGACACAATCATAGATTTATATAAAAATCTTCATAACCATTTACTTACACTGTACCTTAACGGCGGCTACTAAAACAGGGATCAAGCTATATATTCATTTCTACTTAACAGATTTTGATGAAACATACTGGATTAATTAAATCGGAATAATACCTTTAAGACTGTAATAATTTAATCAAAATCTACCCGCTGGTTTTTGCGTGAAGCCCGAACAAACAAACAAACATTGACGGATTCTGTTTCGGAAGCCCTTAATTAGTCGATCTGAGTAGTTTGTTTTTAAATATCTTTGATTTTTGAAAATTTGACATTAGGGGATCGACTCGGATGTTTGTTTGTTTGTTTATTTGTTTGTTCGGGCTTCACGCAAAAACCAACCGGTAGATTTTGATTAAACTCTTATAGTCTTAAAGGTACTATTTCGGCTTAATTAATGCGGCATGTTTCATCAAAATCGGTCCACTAGAACTGAAGATACAGGTTGATCCCTGTTTTAGTATTTACCGCTTGGGTACGACAGGTCAAGTAAAAATGGCTATTTTTTTATATAAATCTATGATTATCAGGATTTCCCATGTTGCGGAAAACCGACATTTACGCGGGCGGAGCCGCGGGCGAAAGCTAGTTATCTATAAAATAATCTCTGGGCCAGCGCATTACGTGACCGAACCATCTCAGAGGACTCTCTTGGAGCTTATCTGCTACGTCACGTACGCCGAGATTGCCTCGGATATATGAGTTGCGCACGCGATCAGAACGTATGACGCTACTCATCCACCTCAGCATCTTCATCTCCGTGACGCGGAGCTCCTGGATGTGTTTACTTAAGGTCGGCCAACACTCACTGCCGTATAGGATAACTGGTCTGACAATGCCTCTATATATCTGCCCTTTCAGCCTTAGTGGCATTTTACGGTCGCACAGCACTCCAGAAACCTCTCGCCAGTTTGCCCACGCTTAGTCAATAAGGGCTTTGATGTCGTGATCTACGCTACCAGAAGCGTGCAACACGGATCCCAAGTATCTGAACTTATCCGTATTTACGGCATTTTCAGAATCTGTTCTGATGGTAGATGGATCCGCATATCCGCACGGGTTGCATGGCATGTACTTCGTCTTCGACACATTTAGTTTCACATCACCATTCTCAAGCGTATCCTTCCAGATGTTCACTTTACGCTTCAAATGCCCCTTTCTCTGGTTAACGAGTGCTATGTCATCAGCATACATCAGCAACCATGGAAGCTGATCCTGTATACTCGCAGTCATCGAGCATTACGTTAAACAAAAACGGGCTCAGAGTTGAGCCTTGGTGAACACCTACAGTAACCGGGAAGGGTTTGATATTGCCAACTACGGTCCTAATCATAGAAATAGAATCTCGGTACACATCTCAGACAACGCCAATATAGGCCTCCGGAACACTCTTGGAGCGAAACGCCCACCAGATACACTGACGGGGTATACGGACGAAAGCCTTCTGTATATATAAGAAAGCCACGTACAGAGATCTCCTTCTTTCCCTGTACGCCCTGGTTAGTGTTCTTAAAGCGAATATTGGATCCATAGTACCTGTTCCTTTACGAAACCCATACTGACACTCAGAGACGTTGCACTCGCGGCAGGACCCATTATCGATTATGCGTTCAAAGAACTTCATGGTGTGGCACATGATCTTGATACCCCGGTAACTACCACACTCCTGCACGCTACCTTTGCCTTTGTATAAGGGGGCGAATGACCTCACTATAATGAATAAAGAAAATGATTTACTTAGAATTATTGACTCGACGAGTGTTATTTCCAAATTTGCCCATATTAAATCACGAGAAGCCTTTTTGTAAATATTCTGTTTTATTTAGATTCTAAATTTTAATAAGTAATAATTTTATTTTTTTATTTTAAAGCAATTCAATGGCCCCCTGTTCATATTTGCTACGGGCCCCGCGCAAGCTTTATTAGGCACTGTGTTAACCTAATTCTGTTATATATATGCTATGATATGATGTTGGAGCCTTAAAGTATTAAAGTAGCGACCCCAAACTGAAAAGCGTGATGTAGGCTGACCCTCAACTAGGTGAACCGATGACCGGATTAAGATCGCGGGCAATCGATGGATATAGGCTGCTCATAGCCGTTTGGTATGACGATCATTAGAGGAGGCCTACTTATGTCCAGCAGTAGACGTCTATGGGCTGATATGATGATGAACACGGTGATATATTGTAGTATAACATTTTACGAAGGATGTTTGATGTTCGCTGTAGGAATCTCCAATATATAAGATTAAGACACACACGATGATGTTATTGACAACGTAGAGAGTAGATCTTGAGTGGGTGACCTTATTTACTTTTGACACTTGTATAGTTACGTAGGGGTGAATTTCCGGATGCGTAATTACATAAAAGTTTATTTATAAATGAAAGGTTTATTAAATTGTGACAAACACTAGAGTAAATAATAACAGTTCTCCACTAGGTAACATGACAAACTTAATATATTCTTATACATTTATTTGTATGATAATTAGTTTGTTTGGGTCAAATTTTGCATGTCATTTTTCTACCTATCTTTCTATTTTTTCAAAATTAAATTAAATTCTTCTTTGATTATATTATTTGACTATTTAGGTATTTCTTAAAATAATTTTCGTCGTATATTTGTTGTCGTATGTTTGCTGTTAAGCAGTTTTTACATATTTTGAAAAAAAAAACCTAATTTAACTACTAATACTAACAAAACAATTTATAAACGACTAATTAATTGCCTACTGTTTGCAAGGCAACATCCTTGACATATTCAGCTAGCTTCTGGTTAGCGCGCGTTATTTAGCTAGTTTATCCGTGCCCTTAATTCACCAGACCAAAAAAATTAAACAGTTTGTAGTAAATAGAAATTGATTTTTTTACCATATTTAAGCTAGTACCATATTTAAGGTTGACTACAGTCCCACCTGATGGTAAGTGGCGATGTAGGGTGGTAAGACGTATTAGCTAAATAAAAACCACTCTTGTCTTAAAGACATCTACATTATAATCGGACGGAAAAACAGACGCAGGAAGACTATTCCAGTCTTTGGCTGCACGTATTTTGAATGTAGAAGCAAATCGCTTCGTACGGGCGGCAGGGAAGTCTACGAGGTAGGGATGATCGCTCGCTGTGCGCCTTGTATTCCGATGGTAAAGGGGGTTGGAGAAATTAAGTCGTGAAATTCCTGCGCATACTCTTCAAAATTTATCCTGTAGAATACTGATAGGCTGGCTACCCTACGCCTGTGCTCAAGACTTTGTAGATTTATTTCAACCAGAGAAGTGTTACCAATAAGCCTCATTACACTCCTTTTCAGAGTCCAAGGCTGCTAGGTGGCATTTCCCAGCTTCAGCCCATAAGTGGCAGCAGTATTGCACACACGATCGGATTTGCGCTTTATAAAGTATAAGCAGCTGACCCAGTGTGAAATACCAACGGACTTTAGCCAGGACTCTCACCTTCTTCGCAGCTGATTTGGCCCTGGTGAAATCACAATTTCTAGCAACTGAAGGCGGCTGCTATATTGCAAGGATACACCTTAAAAAGTAGGAGTCATGGTGAATGGGCTCTTTTTGGCGAAGCAAAGACACGCTTGAGTTTTGGCAGCATTAAAATCCTCAAGGTTCACATCACTCCAATCTGAGACTACCTTAAGTGTGAGTTTCAAGCGCTCCACCGTGGCCCCTCTTTCAACTGTACTTGATCCATAATGGCCCCAACAGTCGGAATATATCTCTCTACAAGTGTGCTGTCATCTGCATACCCATAAATATCGGGTATGAGCAGACCTTTAATGTGAAGTAGAAATCAGATTGCAGATAAAACAGACACCGGGAAACCTCGGCATAGGTTACCATTGAATCCGAGGAGTAACGTCCTATGACAACATGCAGAGAGCGTTCCCTCAGGAAGTCTATTATCCAGAAAACAAGGCTTGCCTATGAGGCTGGCGTGCCATACCCTGTCGAAAGCCTTCGAGACGTTAAGAGAAACAGAAATTGCTTCTCAATTTCTCTCGATGGCTTGACCCTAGATATGAGTAATTCCAGGTAACATAAATTGTTTAGGTTGATTGTGCGTGTAAATCAATCAGTAACTGAATGAGTGACCGATGCTTCGTCGTAAAATATTTGTTTGCCCAGCCCGCCGCGCCTACAGTAACGCAAAAAATTCATCCTAGCATTATTTCAACCTACGTCAGGGTTGACCGTCTCAGATCATCCCCGAAAGCTCTCACAATAACATTGTCATTTAATTACTATCTGGTACGATCAGCTTGGTCGGGTTCGAATTCCAAACCTTCGGATCCAATCTACGCCACCATGATTCGCAAGGTATTAACCAAGTGTAAATTAAATAAGATTTATAATTTTATCTTTTAGGGATGAACAATTAGTGGAACCAATAAGTCCGAGCCAGTCTGAGAGTAGCCGCGCCACGCGCTGGGAAGCGCTTGCAGACATAGCCGCCGAACTACCAGCGTCCCTTGCTGTTGATCCCATTACAGGACAGATATATGCACTCTCCAAATAAATTTTTACTACCACAATCTTGACTTCTTTAATTCTAATATAAGATTTACCTTATTAGAACACACGATCTAAAAACATTCTAACTTTTAATATAATTAAATTACTCTTTGGTACTAATGATACTCGCAAGTTTCTCAATGGTGCCGATTCTGTTGTAACAGAACTGTGAATAGCTACAATTTTGGTGCTGTCAGTTTCGTTTAGGAACGTCAAAATTAAAATATTTAGGCACGATTTCGGAACACACGGACAAAAGATAAACAACATTTTTTGAACCGTTTGACAGAAACGTAGGTCGGTACTCGCTATAAATGTTTGTTATCTCGTTTTGGGGTTTGACATTAGAAAAAGATAGAGAGGGACTAAATTTAGTTTATTTAGTTCTGTACTACAGAATCGGCACCAATATGGAAAGGAGTGCTGTAGTGACGGATTCCGAAAATCGCTCTATAAGGAGGTATCATCGTTCTATATTCAGCAGTGTTTTAGGCTCATGATAACCATAAAATATAGATAATTACAAACAAAAAAGATGCAGATGCGTTGAGACTCTCTACCTAGTCTACTTTGATCAATCTTCAATATCAACAATATACAGCTAGCGCTTCTTAGGAGGTCGTCGCGGTCCTACTATTTTTACACCCAAGTGTTATGCCGGCCAAAGTAACGGTCTATTATTATTGCAAGGGATATTGCTTAAGTGCGGATTCAGATGACAGACTGCCGTGTGATCCCCGTAACTCCACAATTTTTGTGGCGATTATGTCCACGTGGGTGCTTGTATTCCGTGCGCTGAATACTTGCGCAGATGGAGGTGGATTATAATACATCGTGTAGATATGTGGATACGTCCACGGATACAACAGCTAGCTATACCGCAACCTCGTATACTATCCGCAGACATACTTCACACCGAAAGTCTGAACAACTGTTAGAGTTCCACTAAAACACGGAGACAAGACCCTTTAGTAATGAGCTTAACTTGAAGTTAGCATATATTCAATGTTACTTGAAAAGCTAAACGTGACATCTTAAGGCAAGAGCAGACCGAGAGACATTATAAGGTGAAGACTTGTTGCGTGGCGCCGGCATAATAATAGCGGTGACGCTATACAAGGGATCCATATCCCCGATGCCACTCCAAGGTTGTCGTATCGATGAATGCGTGGCTAAGGGAGAGCCTAGTTGCAAGCCTGCCTGATATTTGGGATGTGGTGCCCCCAGACACTAATTAACCTTATCTTTGCTTGCGGGGCTTTGCAAACGAGACCACAGTGAGTCAAAATATTTTTGACTCATTGTGGCCTCAAGAGGCTGCGATAATACTTGCCACACATCACGCCAAGGTGTTCCACGAAGTGAAAAGCGGGCTGCGGAGTGTCACATTGCTAACCCGATGTACAGGGAGGAATGAAAGATAAGATTTATGAAGTGTCTCAGTTGATGAAAGAAAGACGTATGTTAAGAGACTGAGACTAAGCCGAAGGGAATGGATTTATCTCAACGTGACACTCACGACGTTCACGGCGGTGTGGTCTGGGATACCATAAAGCAAACGAACTTGCCAGGGTGTTGGGATTATTCTTTCTGATTAGTTGATTAGTTCTACATCAAAGGTTATGAATGTGTAAGTCCCAAACTCTTTTAGATCCGCTTAAAATCGGGCTCACATCGATATTTGTTTTGGCCGTTACCCGCCAGATATGGGTTGCCCGGCATCGAAACGAGAGGAGTTCTGGGAAACTTGGGAGAGGAATGAAAGCAAAAATTTGATCGATATTATTGTCGAACGAAGGCTGAAAAGCAAAGTTGTCGATGCAGAAAATTTAATTATGGAAGACCAAATAATAAAGGCTATGAAGGGCATAAAAACAGGGAAGATTGCAGAGTATGATAGGATAACTGTTGAGATGCTGATAAGTGGCAAAAGTGTGGTGACTAAGTCGTTGTGACATTTTAACATTTGCCACATTTTAACAGTGCCAAAGTGGTAAAGGGTCTCAGCAACAATGTAGGAAATACCGTGAAATAAGCCTTCTAAGTATCGTTGGGAAATTGTGTGTAAACCTTTTGATTAAATGGGTAATTAATGAAATTGAAGAGAAATTGTGGGATATACGTACGTAAAGGATTTAGGAGAAGAATGGAGTGCACTGATAAGTCTTTTCTTTAAGGTGTCTATCAGAAAAATACTTGGCCAAATCTAAAAAAATGTTTTGCACCTTCACAGACCTTGAGAAGGCTTATGATCGAGTGATGAGGTACTAGCTATGGTCGGCGCTGGTATTGTATGGAGTTGATGGCCACCTGGTGCAAGCATTGAAGTCTCTTCAGAAGAATTCAAAGGCTTATATCAGAGTAAACAGGGCGTACTCGGACTGGTTTAACATCTCAAAAAGTGCGAGACAGGGATGTATTGCGTCACCGTGGCTTTTCAACTTTTATATGGACAGTTATCTGTCGAATTTGAAAGATATGAAGTGTGAATTAAGTATGGATGATTTACATGTCAAATGTCTCTTATACGCTGATGATCAAGTATTACTTGCACCGTCGGCACGGGAGTTACATGTTAAATGTAGTGAATAAGACATACAACGGATGAAAATTGATTGTGTGTAAGACGAAATTATTGGTAATCGAAAGAGAGGAAAATGTTACAAGATGTAACATTGTTGTAGATGGTGGTAGAATGGATCAAGTAAATAAGTTTGTGTACTTGGTAACTATGATTTCAAGAAATGGAAGGTGTGATAGTGATATCGAAAGGAGAGTGATTGCGAGTCATAAATTGAATGGTGCTCTGTACTCGGTGGTGAGTAGTCAGTCAATCTCACAAAAAGCTCGTCTGGTTATTTACAGTGGTGTATTGGTACCTACACATACATATGTACGACAGTGAATCGTGGGTATGGCAAAAGAAGAACGAAAGGTGGAAATGCATTCCTTGCGGAGGATCTGTGGAGTTTCTTGTGGTGTGGATTGAGGAATAGCGTGATAACTGTTCGGTATAAGTTAAAGTATGACATGATGACAAGGACCGAGAAAGGAATTCTCCAATGGTTTGGTAATTTAGAAAGAATTAGTGAGATTCGATTGACGAAACGAATATATCAGGCAAATGTGAGTGGAAGTGTCGGAAGAGGGCGCCTAGGAAAAACTTACCTTGATCAAATCAACAACTTGTTTCAAAAAGGTAAAGTTCGTAGCACCCTTAATCGACGAATGTGTATGAAAAGATGTGGATGAGGTGAGAGAGGTGTGTCAGGATCGTAGTATGTTGTAAACTGTGGTCTCTGCTTACCCTTATGGGATATCGGCGTGAGTGTATGTGTGTATGTACTTCATATCCCCCCGTAGATGTTGTGAGAACTAGTTAAGCTAACAGGGTTATGGGCAGCAGCGTTATCTTGTTCTTCAATCAAAATCTACTGCAATCTCAAAGACGCCTGCCAAGCGTGGTGATTTGGAGAATGAGAATATTTCTATTTTGTAAAATTGTTATAATTAATGCTACTCGTACATTTCTGCCACACACGCACACTACTAATTCCCTGTTATGTACCAGAAATTCAGATGTGTAACCCGTGGTTTCGTTTACTCAGTTCTTTGGAGCGAACTGTATTTTGGGGAGGTGTATGTCACAAGCTCTGTTGTCTTCTTCAATACATATGGACACAGTGATCATAGTTATTTGCTCTTTTGATAATTAACATAAACTACTTTCAAACTTATCTGAATGCTTTAAGATCTCTCTGTATGCTTTATCCAGCAAAACAACAAATATTGGTGCTGGAAACTATATTGTTTATCAAAGGTGGTGCACTGGAAGCGAATCCTTCTGTCTCATGGGTTACGGGCGCTAGAAGAGCTGCATAGTGTAGCATGATCTCGTTCCTCCCGTAGTTATTATATTTCTGTACCCTAACCTTGCTTTTGTATATATAAGCACGACAAGCAATGAAATCGAAGAATGTACCACTTAAAT
>WUAW01038277.1:0-19234 GCA_017165845.1 Thaumetopoea pityocampa | reverse complement strand
TACTTTGTTTGTTCTGTTTTTTCTATTTATTTAACGCGTGGCAAAATCAGCGATCGACATCGGTAAACGTTTAGTGTGCCACTTCACTGGCCGAATAGCGTTTTTTTTTTTGTTGACAGGGATAGGTGCGATATAATAATCAACCTTTTACTTAGGAAATGGGTTCATAATCGCTTTTACTGAAAAGTGCCGTCATGTATTGTCGAATAGCGTAAGTATGATGGAATATAGTGAAAGTTATCCCTTGCCTGTTGATTACAAAATGTCGTAACAACTTTCTACGATATAGTAAAAGAAATTTTGTGTCAATTATTGAAAGTATAATGTCAAGTAGAAGACTGCGTGACTTATACCAGTTTTGTGTAAAATGAAAAGGACCGATCAAAGGAATTATTCACTATTATTGTTTGATTTACCATTTATGAGTTTTGCAACGGCGATTCCCGTACAAATTTCAATGTATCGCACTTCCCGGTATTAGTAGTTCTATGGTAGTAATAGTATAATATATAAAGTAAATAAAAGGTTTGTTTCGGCCCCGGGGCCAGTCAAAGCAAACCTGTATAGTATGTGTACATGGGTATACTATACATAAGACTGGTTTCGGTGGAGTTTAAAATACTACGGTTTCTTGGCAACGGCAGCCATGGCGACAAACAAGGTGAAGTACATTACGATGCAGGGACAAATGAGTTCGTAATTTTATTAAAACGTAAAATTAAAACACTATGTCACCTCGTGGTTAAATAAAAATGCAATCATCGAAGCATGGCGCTCCTGCGGACGCTCGTTATCCTGTACATGGTAGTATATATTGTCGTATACTTCGGATTGATCGGAGCTCTCGTCTACGTGAGGGGCGTGCACGCGGTTCACAAGTATGTAGTGATAAGGTCGATATTTGTTCATCTTCGCGCGGGGGCTCCACGCTGCAACTCGGCGCGCCGGCGCCGCGGGGCGGGCCCTGGTCCCCGCAGCTGTACTTGAACTTTGTTTCGTATAACTTGTATCCCTCCCGTGCAGCCGGCGGCGGGAGGCCACTCAAGTATACAAACGACCGCGTCCAGGAGACGGTCAGCCAGAGAGGCGCGCGGGAGGGTCGAGACGGTTGCGAGACTGAAAACTTTTTGGTTCTGTTTAAAAATTTTAATTTTAATACTGTCGGTCCCAGGGACCGACGCCGGCCAAACGAAAAGCCCATTGTCTTTTCACGGGGACTGCCAAACGGAAAGTGAACCGCCGGTCCCTAGGGACCGGCGGTTCACTTTCCGTTTTCGTCGGGCTCAACGTGTTAATAACTATTTAAATTTCCCAGGGGCCACTTGAAAATCCCATTTTATCACTATTATACAGATCACATTACTTTTAGAAGCATGTTTCAATGGGTCCTACCAAAGACAATAATGCGTAGTCTCCTACAAGCAATTAATACGCCCTGAAAGGTCGCGCGGCCGCGGCGTGAAGCGCGGCCGCGGCGTGGAGCGCGGCCGCGGCGAGGAGCGCGGCCGCGGCGTGGAGCGTGGTCGCGGTGGTGCCTCGGCTGCTGGCCGCCCCAGACCAATTGATAGATCCGATGTTAAACACTTAGTTTCATCGGTGTGTTTCACTGTACAAGCTTCTTTATTTACAGCAACCAACAAAACGTAAGTTAAACGCATGTTACTTCAAACTCGTATAATGACAAAAGGCACTTACAATGGACGGCGACGTACCGCACGTTGAATTTGTTGTTTACAAAAATGGAATGTGTAGTTACGTTGCGACAGGCGCGGCTGCGACACCGGCACTCGTCCACTCAGTTTGTAAAATATAAAAATCGAAACAAGAAAAAACTAAAAATTGGATTCTGGAAAAATTCTGTAAATAAATATCAAACATACGCGGGAAATAAAAATAATGTACAATTAGTAAGTCTTATTATTTATCCGCTACAAATTAAGTGAGATTTCAGTACTGTCAGTTCATTTTTATTCAAAACAGTAAATATTCACTTTGACATGATGTCACTTCGCAACGGAACAAATAGCACAAGGAGCGCGGCTCCCCGGCGGCGTGCGGCGTGCGGCGTGCGGCGGGCCCGGGCCCCGCACGCTGTCCGCGTGTCGTCGGGTCGTTCGTTCTGATAAAATAATATCAGGCAACACTTGACTATCGGCACCTTAAAATACTCTTTGAATTGACGTAGAAACCAATGTTTGGAACACGGGAGGCACGACACTGAGGCGCGGCGCCGATCATATAAATGCAAGTACTTTTTCAGATTTGAACAACACTTAAAAGCTCACTTCTGTCTTAATAATAAAAAAGAACATATTTCATAAAGGCATCAGTCAATGTCCTATAAATATATGTATTTATGGCTTTGAAGATTTGTTTATTTACCTCGATTCATTCGACGACAATGCGTAAAAATTATGAACCCGTAAGCATAATACGACCGATTTACACGCATCTCGCACAGATAATATCATGTTCGTAGTTGACACACGTTGAGTTGTCTCGCGTCAAAACTAAAAGTATTGAATAATATTGGAATACACAAAAATTGAAACAAAATGGAATGAGATTCGGTTACACAAACGGTACAATTTAGCTGTCCGTAGAAGAATCTTAAACTAAACTATACATACTTATTTACTAACATTCGAGTAAAAATGAAAAAAGATACATAAAATGCTTATGACAAATGGTGTCCCGTTCATGGCGTACAGGTGACGATGTGTAGTCGGTGCGTTACTTCCGACTGGAGCGTGTGCGTCGGCTCACTCTGGAACAGCGCGCGCGCACCCCCGCGCAGCACACGCGGCGCGTGCAGCGGCACTCGTTAGTATTCAGCTGAGGTCAGAGTGCGGTCACTTAGGGGCGGGCGCCGCCGCGCCTGCGCAGCGTCCGCGGACGCGCTGACCGAGCCGCGACGTTAACTTCGTGAAGCAGAATTTATTAGCACGTGTTGTCGTCGTTGTGTCTTACGATATTTTCAGATTTGGGCCCGAGGATCAGTCGGTGAATTTTTCTTAACCCTGACTATAAAATTAACATTTTGACTCAAAAAACTAAGACATCATTATTAATTTAAAATTATGTTAAAAATATTGTCGTATTAATTATTATTAAATTGTGATTGTGTGAGCAGACTATCTTAGTCCATACAAGAACGCCAGAGCGGCACCCAGCGCGGCGGCGCGCGCGCGCATGCCGTCCGCGCCCGCCAGCCGGCACCGGAACATGTCGATGCGCGTCTCCTTGTCCAGTATAATGTTCTGGAACTCGGCCTCCACGATCTGCCCGTCGTAGTAGGTGATGGGGTCTTCGAACGGGTACTCGTACCCCTGCAGGCACTCGCACTTGTAGCCGCCGGCCTCGAACCCTCGTCCCAGGATGGGTACGCACTGCGAACGAGCACACGCGTCAGACGGCCGGCGCGGCCGGCCGCTGCTATACAATGCTACGTACATACGATTAACAATAAAAAAATTAACCACCAAGTAAATAAAATGAAACCTTTACTAATGTTGAACTGCGAATGCGGAATGTGTAAGCGTAGAAGAGGGAGCGCCTAACGGAAGAGGTTTGTGAATTATATCGAGCGACAATAATACAAATATCTTTAGCAGTCCCCCGTTGCGACGACCCGTGGATCAAAGTACTGGATACTTATAATAAAGTTAGAGGGCCAACAAACGCACATTATTTATTTACTTTTTAGAAACATTTGTGTCGGTCTTTTTTATTTTTTATTTCAAACTTTTTAAATTGTTTCTTAGTAGACACGCTACGAACAACTCTATCTTAACGTTCACGTAAATAATTTCGGAACGAAACACAAAATAGCAATAGAAGATTTTACTTGCCGAAATCCGCTCATTCTCAGTATCCCTGATCATCATCTATCTAACACACTCATTGAGATCATTTATACACACACAGCTATATCTGCTGTAACTTGTTGAGGAGTTGGGTATCCCGCAGACTACTTGATGCTGCATCATCAGCTCAAGGTTGCCGTATCTTAGAAATGCCACCAAAGTAACGGTACACCAAAATATCTATCAATTAGACACAGTCGGTAAGAACCTTTTGTCAAGTAGGAAATGAGCTGAAGGTGTCCAAACTTCTGGGCTGATCTTCATAAATTATAGCTAAGAAACATCTCGACCACATCAGCAATCAAACAAAAAAAAACTATCAAAATTGGTCCAATCGTTTGGGAGCTACGAGGCCACAGACAGACAGATGTTAATTGAAATAATTTTCCAAATGGAACAAATATTTATTAAACTAAATCAAAAATCGCTAAGTTCCAATATGCCGCAGAAATCGGCAGAAATATATCATAGGGTCCAAAGTGATTAAGGCTTTACTTCTTCTAATTAAAGGTAACAATGGTGTTGATTCTGTTGTAACAGAACTTAACTGAATGTGGTCCCACCCTATCTTTTTCCAACGTCAAAAGCCAAAAAGAGATAGCAAACATTTATAGCGAATACTGACCTACGTTTCTGTCAAACGGTTCAGAAAAATATTGCATTTTTGCATATCTTTAGTCCGCGTGTTCAGAAATCGCGTCTAAATATTTTAATTTACACGTTTCTGAACAAAACTGACAGCACCAAAATTGTAGCTATCTCGTTTTGGCGTTTGACATTAGAAAAAATAGGGAGGGACCAAATTTAGTTAAGTTCTATACAACAGAATCGGCACCAATGTTGTTAAAATTAATCAAAGTATCATAACGCTACCTGTTCATACAATCACTTAATTTAACTATGTTAATAATCTGTGTACCCTTTGTTATGCTCAACTGAAAATTTCTTTCTGTCCAGTGCCGATCGTCTTCGGCTACACTCGTTTTATTACAAACTAGCTTTTGCCCGCAGCTCTGCCCGCGTGAATGTCGATTTTCCTCTACAAGGGAAATCTCGAAATAATCATAAATTTATATAAAAAGCCTTAGACTTCTTTTACTTGAGATTTCGTACCTTAACGGTGGCTACTAAAACAGAGGTCAAGCTGTATCTTCAATTTTAAAGAACCTATTTTGATGAAAAATGCCGCAGCATTTAAGTCGGAATAATACCTTTAAATCAACCCGCACTAGGTCAGCGCGGTAGACTACGACCTAATCCCCCTCCTGATCAGGGGAAGTCCGTGCCCCTGTAGTGAGCACGCATATGGGCTGGGGATGATGATGAACACCTTTAAGACTGTAACAGTTTACCCGCTGGTTTTTGCATAAAGCTTCAACAAACAAATAAACAAACAAACATCGACGGATTTGGTTTCAAAAGCCAATTTAAGTAGTATTTCTTTATTTGATTTATAAAATTTGATATTTAACAATTTTATAATAGTTACAAATAAATTGTCAGTTACGGCCTTGCGCAAATACAAAACCGAATCTGATCCGAGCAACACCTCGTACTATCCGAAGGTAAGATCAAGACCAAGCACTACTTAAACAGACACTTACATAGGAGGAGCTGCGGTCGCACTTGTCGGTGCCCTTGAACGCGTTCGGCACGTAGTACTTGTCCGGGCACTGGTTGATGTCCAGCGACATCAGCGCCATCGTGACCGCCACCGCGCCCCTGGAACCGAGCGCGCGCGTGTACGCCACTCATAATGTGCGCGCGAGACCAACTGACCTTCCTCATGCGTGTATTTCGTCCACACTCACTTGAATTCCAGTTTCACCTTGACGCTATCCCATCCGAAGAACGGCGCCGAGTAGGTGATGAGCCACTGCTTGACGTGCCCGCCGCAGTCGTAATAGGGCCGCGTCCAGTGCCCGTGGCGCAGGCTCGCCGCGCGGTAATACGTGGGGTAGCGCTCGTACTTCTTCAGGTACTTGCCCAACACGTCGTCCCTTATCTTCATCTTCAAGAAGTACTGCTCCAAGTCGTCGAAGTTGGTCGACCAACGTTGTTTCAAAAATTGGAACCACTGCTTGTTGGTGTACAGCTCCTCTGTGAGAGGTAGAAATTAATGAACGGTCCGCCGCAGTCATCAAGTTTATAGAATAAAATGCTTTATTAACAGTGTGAAATCGATAAAATTAGCTATAGAGGCCACCGTCAAATTTTTTCTATACTACCGTCAATACTGTACGTGACTCTTATGTTCCTTCTAAGATTATTACTCCTGTCGGTAAATATCCTATAGGATACACAGCCCCGTTAATTTTCTTAAGAAAAAGTACAAATACAGAACTAAATATAACAGATACGGAAATCAACCGGACCTCGATTCTTTTAATATTCTCAGACAGCAAGCGTGTCTGCTTGAGGGGGAGATGTACGACCAGTACATATTAAAAATAGAAACTGGTCTGGAAACTAACCCAAAAGCATTTTCGTCCTTATACTAAGAATAAAATAAGTAAAATTGATTTCCTTCAATGTTGAAATTATATAACCATACTAAAGCGAAATTTCCAACATGTTTAGTCAATACTTTTATTCTACATTTATTGATGGCCTCGATATATGGCAGCGAATGTTATAAATAATAATACACAATTCTAATCTAATATTTTGATATCGTAACTGTTAAATCCGATATCCTCTATTGAATTGAATCTTTAGATATTAATAAATCTGCGGGCCCTGATGTCGTACCGCCCGTGTTTATTATTAATTGTCGAAAGTCTGGTTCATCGCTTTTCATACTTTACAAGCTCTCATTATAGGAGGACGCTGTTCCTGGAATGTGGAAGTCTGTCTTTGTGACACCTATTTATAAGAACGGGCTCAAAAAACTTAATTGAAAATCATAGACCCATATCAAAACTATGTGTATTTACAAAAATCTTGGAAAATAATAATTTACAATCAATTTCATTTTTCTATAAAACATTCCCTATTTGAATACCAGCATGGGTTTGTGAAAGGAAGATCTACTACGTTTAATCTTCTACTGTCGAGCGATTTTCTGTCATCTCTTATGTCAGATTTATCTCAGACCGATGTAATATAAACTGACTACAGTAAGGCGTTTGACCGCATAGATCACACTGTATTACTCGCCAAGCTTCATGATATTGGTGTGACTACCAATCTTTTTCGCTGGTTTACATTATACGTGTAGAACAGGTATCAGACTGTTGTCCTTAGTGGCTATAGTTCCTCGCTCATGTTTATCCCTTCAGGAGTACTCCAAGGATGTGTTTTGGGACTTCTCCTTTTTAAAATTTTTATAAATGATATTGACTGTTGTTTTATTTTCTCTAAGGTCTTATTGTACGCAGATGGCATGCCCTATTCGTTCATTATACGATGCTCTCTGCTTACAACAAGACTTGGATAGGTTAACTAATTACCGTTTTAAAAATAAATGAAACTTGAATGTAAATAAATGCCATGTATGCGCTTTTACAAAGAAAACAAATGTGATTAAATTTGAATACCATCTTAATAGCACTCTGTTGATAAGAGTTAATAAAGTTTGGTAAATTTAAGAGTAGAATTAGAAAATACTCAGAGGCGATTTCTTAGGTTCCTACAATACGGTGCCTATTGTAGGTACATGATTAAAAAAAATCAAATCTTAGCACTTTACGAGAGCGTAGGCGTGTGGCTGATATTTCCTACTATTTTAATATTGCTAACGGATCTGTCGACTTTCCTGAACTACTAGAGCAAATATCGCGGTGCACGTGTGAAACTTTTTTTTAGAAGACCTCAACTGTTGGAAATTCCACTTGTCATTACTATGTATAGGCAAAACCCATTCATCATAAAGGCTAGCAGATAATTTAACACACTTAGCTCCAAAACGAATATCAATATCGATTTTTTTTTATACTTCTCCGTATCAGCTGAGGGAGATAGTAAATAATCATTTTTTTTTTTCAAAATTAACAGGTGTACAGAGCGACTTTCATTTATAAGATATATGCAAAATAAGAGTTTTTGATGTTCTATACTTGCTCAAATTATTTTATGCAATGTGTTTCGTATATAATGTTTAGTGATTATATCCTTCTTTCCAAATTTTCAAAAAATTTTGGTTAATCACCTTGTGTACACTTTAAAGTCTAAAAGTGGAAATTATTAAATGGAATTTCAATTAATGGCTTAAAAATTTTACACCACTTTTACATCATTTTTGAGAGACTAAAATCTACTTATTAAAGAATAAGTAGATGTTAGTTTCTCAAATATTATGAAATAAATAAAATTAGTAAATTCGCGCATCAGTACAAGTGCACCGACAGATCACGAGCGCTCACCGGTCGCGTTCAGCCGCGCCAAGTCTTCCAGTTTGTACTTCCTGGTGTTCAGTTCTGTCTTATAAGCGTACGGTGCGAAAAATGTTCTGTTTGTAAACTTATTTCTATCCCAATAGGTACCTGGAAAATGAAAGCTGAGTTCATGATCCGTACGGCTGTAAACGCAGTGCAGTGCGTACCGGCCGGTGCTCGGGTTTGGCGCGGGTGTACACATACACACGTCGTTAGAGAGCCCAAGAGTGACGTATATAACAATATTCTTTTTATCTAAGAAAAATGTACGGTTATGAACGTCAGATATGTAGCGCAAGCGGGCGGAGCCGCAGAAAAAGCTAGTAAAAGTATCATCAACAGCCGATAACGGTCCACCGCTGGGCACGGGCCTCCTCCGTAACAGGGAGGAATCTACAAGTGGTCTCGGCAGGCGTCTTGGAGATAGCAGTAATTGGTCTAGTCGTGACAATGCGCTGCCCGTCACCCGCGCGCGGCACTCGGCTGGTCCTCACGGCGGTGTTGCGCCGGCGCCACGCGGTACAAACACACAAACTGCACGGATTTGATTTGATTTGACTGCACGGATGGCGCAGTGGTTTAAGAGTCCACTGCGCTGTCGAGTGTTCGATCCCCACACGGGACAACAACTTTGTGTCAACCACTAATTGTTGTTCTGAGTCTGAGTGTTCTGTGTTTCCGTTATTTGAATGTTTGTGAAGTCTTATCTTAATCTTGAAGAGTTATCTTTAAAAGAAATCTAGTGCCAGTGTAAATCACATATGTAAAATAAATAGTTACAAACAATATCACTAGTTAGAAACCTTAGGTCACTGATACCCAGTGGTCTATATAGACCCCCAGGGGGTCAACGATGACCTGCAAAGGGTGCACGCCAAATGTCAAAAGCACATTTAAAGTTAATAATTTTACAACAATGTTATATTAACACGTTAAGCGCCACGCCGGTCCCTAGGGACCGGTGCAACACTTTCCGTTCAGGCCTCGCTTTTTGTTTGGTCAATGCTTTAAGGAAAATAATATAATAGGGTAAGATTACCAGTTCGCCGGCCGTTACCACATTATCGACCACTTCGCGCATCGTTTTAAATAATAAAAGTATTAACAGACCATCCTTCCCTAATGTCGCGTCATTCAATCCGGATGAACTTTACGATTCATAATCTGATAGCATAACCTCGAAAAATAAAACTTGTACTCTCAGTCACCGTTTGAAAATTTGCTGTGCGGACGAGCGCAAAATTTAACAAAAAAAAATACACGAGTATTGATTTTCAAACGTGTTTTAAAGTGTTACTGTGGTTTAATTGATGATTGGTTTGGTTGATGTATATTTAACATGCTAGTTTTAATATTCAAATGCTAAAACTCATCAATCTTATCATTTATGATGTTTTTGGTGGCCGGTGAACAGGCTTACGATTTACTTCACAATCTAGTGAGCGACCGGGTGATCGCTAACCCGTTTTATTTCTGACTTTTTTCTTTGTGTTTTTGCGGACACCTTAAATTCTTTAAAAATGCAAGCAGAGAAGTTTTGAGGACTCTCAATAAAAATATTAACTGATTAATTAAATTACCTATGAATCGTGTTAATGATTTCATTATTTAGTTGTTAAGGTATAATTTGTTAACTTGTTTTTGCTTGTAAATTATAATTTTAATCATCTTTTAATTTTTCTAAAACACTGTCTTACTGATCCTAAATTTTCATATTTTATTTGAATTTTATTTTTATACGATTGTGCTTAGAGGTTGTTGTTGATCCTTTCACCAAAGGTATTTGTTTTATATAAATAGAAATGATTTTAAAACAAATAAACAGGTTTTTTTTATGATCTAATGAATTGTTTTACGTTCATACAACTATCATCCTTTGAGCACTTTGATAACAGTCATTTTCCCGCTGTAAATTTAGTGGCCGGTAACCGGTGCGCCGGTGGTCGATAACTGACACGAAAGGCCGATAGCCGGTGCTTTTGCTATTATTACGATTAATGATTTCTTTTTAAATTATGAGTTAAAGATACGACTACGATAACGGTTTTATTAAACTAGATTATTGTAGGATGATGTAATTATTTATTGAAAAGTGTCTGCATACATTATTATGATAAAAATCAACGGTGAAGTCGATAAGTCGCTTAAACGGCCGAAACCCGATAACCGGTTTACTACTTAAAAACATTAATGTAACTTGGCGGAGGCCCGGCCGGGCGCGCTGGGCGGCCGCCTGCGGCGTGCACGGGACGGCGCGTAAAATCGACGTGGCGTTCAACGTGTTAACTACGCTTTTGGGGTATAGCCAAAAGTGAAAAATATTACAAGTGATCTACAAGAAAAAAAAGTTTGAGAAGCTCTGCCTTAGGTTAATGTATATGTCGTAGAGTGGTCACTCAGCGTCCGTGGCGCCAACTGAGACATGTCGCACGTACCAACCGGCACGATGGTGGCTGGTTTTAAATATTATAAGCACCGTGTGTTTTGTTTGGAAAGTGTAAGATTCTTCAGACGGAATAAACGAAAGAACAAGTCCTCAAATGGCGGCGAGCCTGCGCCCGCGCGAGGACACCGAAGCACCTCGGGCGCGCCGTTGTCGCCGGCTACCTCCCGAAGGTCGGCCGGTGCCCGCCCCGCGGCCGGACTCACTTTATTTCTATGTTTACACAAAGTCTCACCCGCGGACCAGATCTTGGAATCGCCGAGCACTATAGCGAGGGTTTCACCGATCATCTGATCTTCCGTCAGGGGCTTATCGGCCACGCGATTACCGCTGAACACCTCTTGGGGATCCGACACCTGTCACGGCAGAACAACGACGAATTAACGATAACAAACTGAGTAGCGCCGCGACGAGCGAGGCCGGTGCGGTGCGCGGCCGGCGCACACCGCACCGCACCGGGCGCGCCAGCCGCTGCGGCTCGGAACAGGTCGCCGCGGTCTGCCGCGCCGGGATATCAATGAAATGACCTCCAAGCGCGGTCTGTCCCCATGCAATTTTGAATTAAGGCATATTTTCAATGAACTGCTGTTTAAAGTTTGAAGCCAGTTGGCTGATGTTAATGAAGATGCCAAAAATTCCATACTTATTACGACAACTATTAATAAATAAATCCGCGTTACGATAACTTCACAAATAGAGTGACAGTCTGACCATTTTAAATTATATTCATAAATTAAAACTGCATCAGTAAACTAGTTCCTAGACTTTATTGGTGTTTTTCTTTTTTGTAAAATCCAAGAACAACCTAATAAGTCAATATGAATATAACATAAGACGGTTTAAAGGAAAGGGGAGACCTCGGGCGGCGGGCAGTCGCGGGGCGCGCCCCCCACCCCCCGGCCGCACCCCTTACAATGACAGCAGACTGCACTCCGCTTACGGTTACACTCCGGTCACTGGGGCCCCTCGTGCAGACGTAACGACCCTGACCGGGAACCGTGGCGCGGGCGACCCCCGGCCAGTCGCCGTGCATAACACTCGGTGGACATCCGGGAAATGTGATAATTTAGACGAAAGACATGTGCTTCAAAAACTTACTTGTAAAAACGCACTGATAAAATTTGCCAGGCGGACCGCCATTTTCGCTTGATTTTCAAATTGCTGTTCAGAGCCGTACGCGATGTCGCCGTTGAGGAACAGGTCGGTCGGGGTGTACCTGAAACCAACACAGTACGTCGGTATACCGCTACCTCGGGCGCCGTGCTCGGTGGAACACACACTTACAAACACGTGGGGCGCACTATAAATATCCAGAATGAATCTGATATCTAATGAAATGATATCTCCGCTAGCTTCAGTGCACTTTTTATACGTATAAACCGATTTTGAAAACATTTACGCCACTCCTCCGGGGTGACCTCAGTAACATGCTTTTTATGCTTTTCAACAGCCTCTCCTGGTGATGAAAATCGTTAATCGCGTAAATAATTCTTGATTTTTTACAACAGGAAGAAGTAGCCCGACGCCAGGTCGGGACTGAATGCAGGGTGACCCACAACGTCGACGTTTTCTCCTTTCAAACACTCGTCTGTCTGGCCGTGTGAGCGCTGATATTGTCACGGTGCAAGATGATACAACCTTTGTGGTTATTTTGATAGAGTTCGTCAATAACTACCGGCAAACCAATGGTCGTGTATCAATCGCTGTTCACTGTACGACGATCCCCCAAAGCGACAGCAGCCATGCGTCCAGGTTTATTTAAAAAAAAGCAGCAATTTACTCGCCACTTTGGTTAGTTTCGACTCATCTGGAAATACCCAAACAGACGATTGCTGCTTTAATTTGGAATCGTAGGTGTAAATAAACCCCATTTCGTCACCCGCCACTATGTCCTACACCAAACTTATCATCCCCTCGTTGAATCCGGTAAGCGTGGCATTGCACCAACTGACGCGGTCCGTTTTGTCTTCACAAAACGGAATCACGACCGAATCCTTCGATCCATGTGGATCGGAACACAATTTTCTCACACTCAAATGTTTATGTAGGATTGATCGTATCTGGCTCATGTCTATGCCTCACGATGCCCGAATGTCACGGTGGTCACATGCCCTCTGTTTCGATCATGGGGCCTATAGCATCGATGTTTTTGTTGTTCACAGCGCGGTAGACGGACGACCATCATGAAATTCGTCACTGAGATTGATACGACCGCGTTTGAATTCTGTAAACCAGCTATAAACAGTAGACTTTCATGGTGCTTCATCGCCGAAGGCAGTCCGAAGAGGCGGCAGACTACACTTAGGAATGAATCGTAGGAAATCATATTATGGAAATTTTCACGCGTTAAATCCACGGTAATGGAGACACACAATGTTTAAAACAGCGCCGAAATGTAGTGAGGTCAAGAGAGAAACGGATGAACCAATTTACATTTTAAAACCGAGGAATTCCATTTTCAAATATCGTAATGGTAAACGTCGTTTGTAAATATTGGTGCCGATTCTGTTGTAACAGAACTTAACTAAATTTGGTCTCTCCCTGTCTTTTTCTAATGTCAAACGCCAAAACGAGATAACTACAATTATAGTGTTGCAGTTTCGTTTAGAAATGCCAAAATTAAAAGATTTAGACGCGATTTCAGAACACGCGGACTAAAGATACGCAAAAACACAAAAAAATTTTGAACCGTTTGACAAAAATGTAGGTACTCGCTATAAATGTTTACTATCTCTTTTTCCTATACTTATCTATAGAGTTTTCTCCTGGGAGTTTCGTAGGTTATTATACGTAAAGCTGATAGAATTGGTGTTCGGAAAATTACTCTTAAATTTTTTAAAGACCTCCCGTGCGATCGTACGCCTAGCGGAAATAGATAACAGAGTAAGCTCTGATGCTGCAGTTGTCTGTGGGGTCCCTCAAGGTAGTATTCTAGGGCCTAGTCTCTTCCTTGAGTCACTGATCTACATACATAATCTATCTCTAAATAAAGGAAACATTTTTAGTTATACCGATGACACTGCTCTAGTTTTTTATGGTAATAACTGGGGCGACGCACGAAATAATGCTGAGGAGGGTGTGCGCGAAGTGAATAATGAACATCTATCCACTACAAACATAAAAATTAAAATTAAAAATTGGTTACTGGGTCTGGACTATGAACAAACGGAACAATTTTTGAAATATCTAGTCTGTAGTTCTTTATGCGTTGCATATTTATATGTGGTAATTTTATGATTATTCACATCCCCACGCACGCACCCACTTCATAGGATTTACGTGTGACACCTTCGGTGAATAGAGATTGTTATTATTGAGGGCGGTGGGGACCCGCCGCGCCCGCCCCGCGCGCCGCCCGCCCGCGGTCACCGACCGCTGCGTGACGCGCGAGCTCGGTTCCGGTAGCACTGCGCGCGTCGCGCGGGGCGGGCGCGTCGCGCACGGAGCGCGCGCCAGCCGTGCCGCTACGACACTGACTTGGTGCAGTTGGTGGGCTGCACGCCGCGCACGTAGTTGAGCACCTCGTACAGGTTGAGCCGCTCGGCGTGCAGCGCGCCCGCGCCGTGAGTCGCGTTCACGTACTCGTAGTGCCGGTCCAGGTACAGCGCGCGCAGGAACGGGTGCGCGCGCTCCCACCGCACCGGCAGCCGCTGGACCCCTGCACGCACCACCACCGGCGTCACCACCGGCCCGCCGCGCAGCGCTGCGCCGGCGCGGGCGGGCGCGCGGACACGCGGCACCAGTCGTGCGCGCTGCGTGTACACGCACGACTGGTGCCGCGTGCTTCTAATCTTTAAATGTAAAGATGATATATGTATATACTATTATAAAATTGTTAAATATCAAATATTGTAAATCAAAGATATTTAAAAAACTACCCAGATCAACTAATTAAGGGCTTCTGAAACCAAATACGTCGATATTTTTTTGTTTATTCGAACTTCACGCAAAAACCAGCGTGTTGTTTTGATCAAACCATTACAGTCTTAAAGGTACTATTCGGATTTGAACAGTTATGACGATATTGAACGTATGCTTGTCGTTATCCTAATCCTCAAACTGATTATATTTTTCATTTAAAATAGTGTAATCTCAAATAGACTTATTAGTATTATACACATGGGTACGGACAGATGCACACACGCACGCACGCACGCATACGCACACACGGACACACAAATATAATTTAACATTTTACACCCTTCTGCATAAAAGGAAAGGTCATTATTAACGCGCAAAATGTGATTAATTTTTTTATCTCTGTTAATTATTTTTCATTTACATTATTGCGTCTATTGTGGTACTATTGCGATACAATGTATTCTTTTTAACACACTGTTGACCGGTCACGAGTTAATTCGTCTTTCATGGCCGAACGTTGTTGACCGGTCACGAGTTAATTCGTTTTCATGATCGAACGTTGCTGATCAGCCACGAGTAAACTGCGCTTTTTCGTACAAAAAAACTAGCATTTCCTTCTGATAAACTGTACCTTGTTCAATGCATATTAAATGTACTGTACTTATCTGCCAGACAATAAAACAAGATACAAAAGATTTCTACGGGAAGTACCCAGAGAAGGTTAACTGTGGATTCCAAAGAATGCAGCATTGCACCTGTAAACAGCTCAAATTCAACAAATTTCTAAAATAGCGAAGTTAAAATAGTAAAGCCTGAAGGGTGTATAATTATCCTTATGATTAACCCTTCAGGCTTTCCGCACAACTAAGAGACTACGTCTTGGAAAGAATAGTCACTATCAGAAAGACAAATCCGACTAAGGTGCGTAGAGTGTGCTCTTCAAAGCGAACTAGATATATTTGTAAAAGCTGTTGTGTACCATTACGCGTAGGTGTTTGTTATATTACTTATCACACCAAAAGAAATATTAAAAGTTGAATAATTATAAATGAAATTTATTAAAGTTTATTTATATTGTTTTACTTCAACATCCAATTACGAAATAATAGCCGCTGACATGAGATACATTTTCCATAAAGTTGCCGATCAACAATGTGTTAAGGGAGAGGCGGAGTCGTCAAACACAAGCTATTACCCGATTAAATGGAGACTGCAAACATTGTAATATTTAGTATAAGTTTAAGGAATAAATAAATAAAATTTATGGGGAATGTAGACGCAAAACGAGCACTGCAGATAGACTATCTTGAGAGAATACCAAAAAATGCCTTAATCCTGCAAGAAAATCAGCTCATGCGTACCACGTACAGCGAGTACAGTCTGCTAGCCGGGACTATCAACTGCGGGCAGCTTTTCGTCGAACAATTTTACAGAGACACCGGGAAGACCCGCAATTCTTTGAGGAAGTTTGATGGTCGGATGAGTCGACGTTTATAGGAGACCGTTACATGAAACCGCATAACTTACACGAGTGACGTGTAGAAAATCCAAATTTGATGAGACGAGATAGAGCCCAAAGTAAACATGTCGACCGAAATATTAAATGGGAAAGTAATTGGTCCTTTTGAGCTGCCAGAGGTCTTGAATGGTGAAGTTTACTTGAATTTTTTACAAAATGATTTACTAAATGTATTGGAAGACGTGCTACTAAGTACTTACAGGGTCATGTGGTTCCAGCAAGACGTGTGCCCAGCGCACTATACCATCTCAGTTAGAGAATACCTTGATGAGGAATACCCGGGCAGATGGACAGGGCGGTCTGGTACAATCTCGTGGCCAGCCCGTTCACCTGACTTAAGTTCATTAGATTTTACTGGGGAGCGGTGAAAGAAAAGTTTTATTTAAAGCCGATTGAAAATTGTAACATTTTTTTATATTGTTTTGATAAGTGTTATGACTTAGCCTGTTACCCGACTCCGGCTTGATGTCGACTTCTGGGACATTCTGTATAAATGATTATAAGAGATTAATGATTATATTGTTTCGGCATTTCCCATGTAGTGAAAAACCGACATTCACGCGGGTGGAGCCGCTGACAAAAGCTAGTATATTATATAAATAGAATACTTACATCCAATTTTTTTACAATCGAAGTTATTATAATACTGGTCAGAAGTCGCTCGCTCAATGATCTCTCCCAAATACGGACGACGTACAATGCTCGGCAGGCGGTACCCCGGGCTGCACCGGCACTGGTACCCGCCGCGGCGGAAGCCCCACCCGTGCAGAGGCTCGCACTGAAACATCGTTACGTGGACGCGCGCACTCGCGGAGTGAACATCGGCGTGTTTGTTTCACACCTTTGATGCAATTACTAATCGTTAAAATTTAGTAAAAGTAGTATTTTTACTCTGAGGTCACAGGCTATTTAATGTACATATTGTCATCATTATCATTATTATCACTACACACCGGTGCTGAGAATGTAGCTGTGGATATCAGCTATTCTTTTAATGTGAAACACCTAATGGTACAGTTGGTTGGGGAGTGAGACCGTTTAAATAGCAGTCGCATTCACTAAAATGAAAGCATAATTTTAATATTAACTATCACTTTGTACAAAAAAAAACAAAAATATTTAAATATAATAAAAAAATTACTGTAGATATTTCACGTCAGCCATTTCACCTGCTCCTTGCATTTACCTCTGTCGTCTCTTTGCAGCGAGCGGTCGACACAAATCTATTGGGTCTGTCGTTCCCCTCACTGGGCGGACACTGATTAATATCTATCCTGTCGTAGTCCATCTCCATCACAACAGCTGCCGTGTACCTGGTCAATAAAAACAACACTTTATTTTTATAAAATATTATTTATATACAGAAGCTTCAATGTTTCGAAATACCAGAACAGGTGAACATTATGAACGTAAATGATCTTCAATAGGTTCGGAAAATGCACATAAAGAATTCATTCCAGTAAATGGCTGTAGGGCGATTTCTCCCATACTGGTTATCTGTTCTTAATACTTCAATTAGTAATTAATAAATGCAAGAATTTCAGAAAAAAAAATAACTTACCAATTAACAATACAAAATAATCATTTATTTTTTTTAGTGAATACTTATTTTTTTTAAACAATGGTAACAGGGAACAGAATAGAAAATACAATTGTTTTACTGCATCTATGGCTAAAGAGCCCAGCTCTAATAATACTCACATAAAATTTTATACTTACGTTGGGTATTCAATGTGTCTGAATTGAGTGTGACGAGGGTATATATCAGCGACGGGAGACACAGCCCCCACAAGCCATTTGTTCAATCTTCCACAATCAAAGTAAGGCCGAGTCCAATTCACTGGCCCAGGATTCTAAAAACACATTATTGTTATTACAAATGGAACACAGAAACTTTTCAATAATGAAAAGTTAAATAAAATTATAATACTTCTGGTATAGTATTTTACAAGAAGAATTCAAAGATGGAAAGCCTGAACCTGGAAAAAATTCTTCAGATTAGGTCCACGGAGGCTTATCAACTTGAAAAACATTTAATCCATAAGGAACCCCTGGCTATAGTAAATTGTAAGGTCCATTTGGGGCAATTCAACAACTTTTGAAAAAAAAAATTTAAAATTGTTATAATCATATGAAAGCCGCCATTTTTTTGTAGTACTTACGATTTTACCGTAGTGGTGGATGTATAAATCTTCGTTAAGGACAAAATAACAATAAATGGCCAAACATAAATGCGATGATGAGTGAAGTAAGGAGCATGTTAGGTTGTTATAGGAAACGCACGAGCCGAGCAAGCAAGAGAGCGAAGCGACTGTGCCGCGGCAGCGACCGGCGAGTGTCATTAAAGTAATAAATCACGATTTTTGTAAGGTAACTGACATTTTTACATAAAACTAGCTTTTGCCCGCGGCTCCGCCCACGTGAATATCAGTTTTCCGCTACATGGGATCCCGACACAGTCATAGATTTATATAAGAAGCCTTAGAACCACTTTTACTTGACCTCTCGTACCTTAACGGCGACTACTAAAACAAGAATCAAGCTGTATCATCAATTCTAGTGGTCCAATTTTGATGAAACATACCGCAGTATTTAAGTTGGAATAGTACCTTTACGACTGTAATAATAAATAATACTGTAATAATTAATAATTTAATCAAAATCTACCTGGTGGTTTTTGCGTGAAACCCAAACAAACAGACAAACAAACATCGACGTATTTGGTTTCAGAAGCTTTTAATTAGTCGATCTGAGTAGTTTGTTTTTAAATATCTTTAATTTTTTAACAATTTTATAATAGTATAGATACTAACATATTTCTACTAAATATTTCACATACATGCCTCGATGTCATAAAAAAAACACTAATATAGGGCAAACATGTCTACGTGAGGTTAGGGATTAGCATTTTTATAATTTTTTTCTTCCTCATTGAATTATTTGTCTATTATTTCATTGAAATTTCAAGATTAAAAAGTATTCTACGTTATAGACCTTGATCCAATTTAACCCTTTCGCAACGAGCGTCGCCTATAGGCGACATCCAGGTGACGACCTGTGTGTACGAGCGTCGCCTATAGACTATTTAACTTATTCATAGACTTCACTTCACTTCACTTCTTGGTTTATGGCGTTTGACCAATTTGGTACAATTCTGCCAGTATCCAGT
>WUAW01038276.1:10304-27457 GCA_017165845.1 Thaumetopoea pityocampa | reverse complement strand
TCATAACATCGCTATTGTCAATTGGTTTCACAGTTAAAACACGCGTTTTTACATATTATGGCAATGCGGGCAGATGCCGCTAGTCTCTCGCACCTTAATCTACTTAGGACGCTTTAACATCACATTTGCGCTTACTATTTACACGGCGCGTCGCGCGCGACGCTATCAGTTCAGACTAGAGCTTTGGTCTCACCGGCCGTAACCCGGCGATCTGTACCTCTCCCTCTCCCTCGCCGCTTGAGCCGCCTGCGCGACCTGCGGCGTCACGNTCATAACATCGCTATTGTCAATTGGTTTCACAGTTAAAACACGCGTTTTTACATATTATGGCAATGCGGGCGGATGCCGCTAGTCTCTCGCACCTTAATCTACTTAGGACGCTTTAACATCACATTTGCGCTTACTATTTACACGGCGCGTCGCGCGCGACGCTATCAGTTCAGACTAGAGCTTTGGTCTCACCGGCCGTAACCCGGCGATCTGTACCTCTCCCTCTCCCTCGCCGCTTGAGCCGCCTGCGCGACCTGCGGCGTCACAAAGTACACGTGTGCTGCGTCTCCGGGCAGCCTGTAAGACACGTACGAGCCGGGCCGGCCTTCACCCGCCGTATTCACAGGCTCTATCCACTCTGCATCAGGGTTTATTGACGGCAAAGGCCTCTTATAGTTCACAGCAGTGTCTCCCGCTAGCGAAGGCCTATTTAAATCGTACTGCTCCAGCGTATATTTCGGCCTCTGAACCTGTGTAGGCAGTCTGTATTGTTGCGATGTTCTGTATCCTGGATTAGGTATAGGTATGAACTCGCTATCAGGATTGATAGCAGGCCGCGGCAAGCGATCGTTAACTACAGTGTCGTCAGCTAGAGACGGAGGCTTCTGCTGCACTAAGTTACCGTTGATTTGAGGTATTGGTTCACTGTCAGGGTCTACGGTCGGTCTCGGCAGGCGGTAGTTTACTAAAGTGTCTCTATCCAGGGATGGTGGGTTTGGGCTTTGCGATTCGACGATTTCGTACGCGTATTGAAGGTTTATATTGTTGTTTATGGGCGTTCTAACGGTGTCCAGGGGCGGTGTCACACCTAGGCCGTTCACATCGTGTGCGTTGTCCTCTAGTTTTTTACCGAAGACGTCAAATGAGTTTTTGGTAATCTCATCGAAGTACGTTTCGTCTTGTTTCGTGTAATAACCTTGGCTTACGGGGTTGGGGGTTGTATTTGGATATCTGTTTACTGCAGGGGCTGGTTGGTCACTTTGAATCGGAATTTGATTCCTGTTTTTGTTCTTATTTCTAATCTCTTTCGTGATGTGAGCATCATCATAGTCTGTGTCTCTTGTCTTCGATGTTGAATAGTACCTAGATGATGTTGGCTCTTCAGTCGTAACTGGCACCTTCTCTATTAGATATTGTTTGTGATAGCCAGACGACACGGAGGGTGAAATCGAATTATATCCGGTTTCCACGTTCAATGGTTTACTGTAGCTCACCATAGGCCTGAAAGGCTCAGGATCAAGCTTAGGTGCTCGGAATGGCAAATGCTCCGGCCTGGACTGACTTTGGTAACTAAATTGATACACCGGCCTCGACCCGATGGCTTTTGGTTTGTGTGTGCGCGGTCTGTGCGAGTGTATCTTCGGCCTTTTTGTTGTGAAGTAGTCAATAGTTTGTTGAATATCTGCAATTTGTTGATAAAACAAATTCGGCCTATGATTGGATTGTACAAACACTGGCTGTGGTCTCGGCTTTTGAATGCTGAAGTACTCTTGAGTAAGCGTACGGGGACCTTGTTTTTGAGGCCACAGAAACAGCGCGTCAGTCTGATCAATTGATCCGTATGAGACGTCTACGGGTGATGTAAAACCTGACTGGGTGTTTTGTTGTTGAGCATAGGCTTGACTGACTGGCACCGTCTTGTAGTAATTCCTTCCATCGAAATATGGCGCTGGTGTAGGAGACGACTTTGGCTGTTCATCGTAGAAATAGAACGAAGCGAACGCATCTTCATTCGGTTTTCTGTTATTGTACACCGGTTGTAACTTTGTTGTTGGCTCATCGTTTTGTGTTTGTGTATTATAATAATGAGCTCTCAGAGGCACTTGAGTTGATGTTACGTCATTTGTATTCACCGGAGTTGATTTTTCTGGCAACTCGTAAAATATGTACGGCTTCTCAGTTGTAGTCGGTGTTTTACTGTCATACGCATTTTCTGGATAGTCGTAAATAACTGACACGGATAAAGGCTTTGATGTAACTTTCGTTCTCGTTTTGTGAACAGGTTTCTCGGTTTTCGGTCTGGTAAGATTGTCTTCTGGTAAGCTTAGAACACGTACCGGGTGCCTCGATGGTATGCGCTGTGGCTTTCTTGTTACCTGCGTTGTTACAATTTCGACTGGTTCTGGTGTTGTGGTAGTCGTGTCTATTTCTGTGTTTTTGGTCGACTCTGTTGTTGTGGGTCGTGTTTTATACTTGCGGTGAACGGTGTGCGCAGTCGTTGGTCTCGTGGTCGTCTTATATCTCGTCTGTGTCTTGGTCGCTGGCCTAATGGTCGTAATTTTAGCTGCTTCCGTCGTAGTAGTAGTACTCTCCTCCAATGGAGCAAAAAAGTCGGGTGGTGGTGGCAACACAATTCCCGGCACTAATGGACCCGCAGGCACTTTGTTTTTGTAGTCAGCGCGGTAGGAAAAATTGTAAGGCGGCGGATAGTAGATCGAAGGGTCGTCTTCGTCGTACAGGTCTGACTGGTTGCTCGGTGGAGGTAGAAACACTGCGCCCGGTGGAAAGCCTTCTGGAAAAGAGCCGTTCATGGATGTGAGGAAGGGGAGTGCTCCTTCGCTCGCATTCCCGGGTAGGAATGGGAACGTAGGACTTGACTGCGGCGCTCCCCCGGCAGTAACGTTTCTCTGATAGTCACCCGGGGGGTAGAGCGTTCCTTCTGGAAAGAGGAATGGCGGAGTAGGTAGTGGGCCTTGGCCCTCTCCCGCAAAGAAAGAAGGGAAAAGGGACGCAGGGACACTACCGTTTGGCGTGAGGAAAACGAGCGGGCCGTTGTCGGAGAGTCGTACTGGAAAGGGCGGTGGCACTTTGGGTTTCGACGGTAACTTTACTTGCCTGTTGGGCGCTTGGTAGTCATCGATCGGTGGCCATGGTCTGCCTTCTGTCTCTTTGGTACGTTCGGGGAAAGATCCTCCTTTAATTACTAGCAAGTGATCCTCAGCTAGCCATATTTCCTCTTTCTTAAGACCTCCGAGACTTTGAAGGTTATCTTTCGATCTTGTCTCCGAATTAGGAGCATAGCTCACTATACCAGGGCGTTTAGGAGTTTTGGGGAAGATTTCATTTTGTATCAGACCATATTTCCCTTCGGCCACCTGATCAGACAGCGTTTTCTTGTCTTCTTCGACCTCCTTTCTTTTCGAGGAGTCTTTTCCATCGCCGTCACTAGACATGAGCATGCCGTCGTCCCATATGCCTTGGTTCCATCCCACGTTGCCGCCCGACTGGTCCGGCGCGATCACACCTGCGAATTTGCCACTAGCGCTCTTCTCATCGAACGATAATGAATTTTTAGATGTGCCGTATTCTTTGTCTTGTTTAATCTTGAGGTGTCCACCGACGAGCCGTTTGATTGTCCGTTGCGACTCGGCGGGGTCGGTGTCAGGCGCATGCCCGAGGCTTCGCTGATCGCGCACGAACGAATCGGGCGGCAGTACGTAGGTCGGCACGAGAACACTGCCGCTCGCGCCGCAGACCCACGCCAGAGTCAGCGTCAGCGCCAACGCCGTCCCCCTCACCATCTGAAAGTGTGGAAAACATCACTTCTTAGCAACGTTACACAACGACACACGTAAACACGACACAGTAATCGATAAACTTATCTAAGTGGGGCCCTCTTTGTTACACGAACCAGCTGCGTCGTGGTTCATGAGCGCGCGAAGTGAAAGGAGCGGAGTGACAAAAGCGCCGGGCTGCGGCTCGGCGCCACTGGCGGCCCGCGCGCTCCCACCCGCCTTTTATCAAGTTTTGTAGAGCGACCGCCGGCCCGCTGGCATTGAAAATCAAGCGTTTAATTGGAAACTGAATGGCGAATTAACGCCCGCCGCTAGACAGGAAGGCCGCCAACACTGAATACGTTAAAAGCGCATTGTCGCACTTAATTAGACTTTATAATCGTATTGTTTTAGCCCAAGACATTGATTATTGTTTGTCTGTGGGACTCGGTGTTCTCAGCTCAGAAATGTCTACCAGGCTGCGTTGACAAATATCACACAACTTAAGAAACAATAATCGTGTCCTAGTATTTTTTCAATTAGATACGAGCTGAGTGATGCAATCAACTAAGGAGTCACGGAATTGTGTTCATAATAGGGAATCTTTAGTTGTCGTAATGTTGGTTAGAAATAAACATTTTAGTTAGCTTTTCACGTTACGGCGTGGACTGTGGAAATGTGCTCACCTTAGCAAGTGTGTTTCAAAGGAGACAATTGCGTCAAAAGCGCTCGCAAGTGAACCGTACTTGTCAGAATAATGGCATGAATAGTGAACTATTAGATCAATGAAGTGGCCCGCAGTGTCCGTGGGCGTGCCCGAGCTCGCTCTGTGAAAGGCGCGGTCACTCGAGTCGATTTCGCGTTCGATAAGACACGAGCCCGACCCGCTCCGTAATTGTGTTAAACTGTGCACCGAACCTGCACCCGGATCGTAGAGAGGGCGGCGTTCGCGAAACGCTCGCTGCGTTACCCCATCGACATTTTAATTGGTTTCGATTGTGCCGCGGCTGGATACCGCCGCCGTGTTTACACAACAAGTTGCCGGTACTTTTCCGTGCTTAAAATAAATACATAATTTAGCGCAATAAAATTTGCGGTTTTCCCGTGAAAGAGGGAAACGATCTCACTCATTAGGCGCTTGGCTCATAAAGGACGCCCTTGATATCGTACGCTTTATATTATTTCGTGTACTCTGTATTTGTTAAGCAACATTTGTAGAACGATTATTTAACTGCACTCGTTAAGTAGTAATGGCGATACATCCATATGGACGGCTAATTCAATATGGTGCAATGTTTGCATCAAAAGACAGGTGAGCTGTAAAGTTCATTGCGAATAGCGCGGCCTGACATTTGGCGTCGAGCGCCGCGACTCATCCTTTCGTTTTCGATATGTACACAGTTTGTGTTGATACAGCCGCGGCTCGATCCCAGCTGCGCGTGCCAGTGGGACATTGTCGTAATTATTTAACACGAGCTGTAGAAACTGAACGCACGGCCTTGCGGCGCAAGGTGCCCGATTTTATGCGGTCAATACAAAACGTGAAGTGATTAACCAACCAGCATTCTCAGACTGTCACGGCGTGGTCTCTAGTCTTAATGTTCACTACGACATTATAAAACTGTTGAATGGGTTCGCAAAGAATTTGTACCATTCAGACGTTTACATGTCGCGCAGTGTTTGTCTAATATTTCCCATGATACATAATTGTTAGTGCGTTGTATCACACTCGCCTCTTCCGTTAAGGAACGGATGATCGCCTGCGCTCAATTCGAGTCTCCACAATTGGCAGATGCCTCGGAGAATGCAGTAGATTATTATTGATTCAGGATATTATTGCTTCTCGATTTTCAGTCACAAAACGCTTTGAATGAATACGCATGTGCATTAAACACGGCTGAAATATTTGTATCAGCTACCAATGAATTGCTTTATTATTATTTTAGTTTAGCTGTATTTAAATATACTGTCCCATTTGAGGGCATGGGACTCCTCTCAGAGAGGGAGGGTTAGGCTGCAGTTCACCACACTAGACTAATGCGGGTTGGTAAACCCGTCGAGAAACTGTCTCACGCATGTAGATTTCCTCACTATGTTTTACTTCACCGTTTGAACTCGAATCTAATACTTGGCATGCACGGCCATACCACTAGACACTAAGCACTAGGACCGCTTTCGAATTTTTAAATCGTCTCATTGCAATACACGTTAAATAAAATTAAAAGCGAATTGCAATCGAACAAATCTTTTATGTTCTAGTTTCACTGCAGCGCGGTTGGGAAATTCTCTCGTGTGATGTATTGTTGACACTTTGTATGCGGAGCCCGCCGCCCGCTGGTGACTTTCCACTGGCCTTTTGTTGCCGCTCCGACCGTACGCCAGGATACACTGATTACTGCGTTTCACCGCAAGCTTTCTAATATCTAGCTGGATGCAGTTGTTTACCAACATTATAAGTGACAACTGCGTGCATTAATAAAACAGCGGCATGTATTCCATTACCGGTCACTATTATAGTTGTCACAGTGTTATTCACGAATTTGTTATTCTCTTTATCGGTCCGTAATCTCTGTCCGTACTGTATTTCTACAAATGCGAGAATGTGTTTGTATGTTTGCTATTTTTCTCGCATCAACCGAGTACGGGACCTGTATGGCTTTGTCGGCTTCGTTGGAGTCGAATAATGAACAGGTTAGTGTTTATCATGGACAAACGTGCAGTTCCTGTGTACATGTACATACAGCCATACAAAAAATGTAGTACACGCGGTCAGAATCGCAGGTAAAACTAGTCTTCTATAATCGTCGGCTTGATTCGTTATAACCGTTACATGAATCTAATCTTCTTGCAATAAAAAATAGCCGTTACGACCGGCGTGCCTACAGGGTATAATCCATCTAACTTTTTGCTATTACTATTTCTGTCTTTATAGATATAGACAAGTATAGAATAAAATAAAAATATACAACAACATAGAATAATATAAAGTGCATTGACAAGTATAGAATAATATAAAGTGCATTGGTGGTGTAGTGGTTTTAGACACGGCTTACGATCGAAGGCTCGTGGGTTCGAATTCCGGTCCCGTACCACTGAGTTATTATTTGTTATTCATGTACGGTCTACATTGTAGACACCAATGTACTTAACGGAGAAGGAAAATTTCGTGAGGAAACCTGCATGCCCGTATGGTTGTGTGAAGTCTACCAACCCGCACTATGCCAGCACGATAGACTACGGCCTATTCCCCCTCCTGATCAGGGGAGGTCCGTGCCCCTGTAGTGGGTACGATAATAGACTGGGGATGATGATAGAATAAAATAAATTGTGGTGATGCCAGATGTAACCTTCCAAAGTAACAATACATAAAGTTATATGTCTTATAACTAATAGCACAACGTGTGTGATAGCCGCGGGCTTTAATTCACTTGTGCATACAAAGGCGGTAATTACATACACGAGTCATCAAGATACAGTGAGGTTTGCGCGTTTCTAACTGATAATAATTATACGTATTGATCTCCTTGAGTTTGCGGAATGACGGAAAACATTTATAATGGGCTATAAGTCAGCGTTTGCGAAACTGCCACCCGCCTGTATGGACACGCCTTGATGTCCGGCGTTAGTGCCGATAACATTTCGCAATGTAATATTTTGTAGTTGCAATAGAGTCCACTGTTTTACGTGAATTCCAAAAAAAAAAATAAAACGGAGAGGCCGCAGGAATTTGCGTGCAGGAAGGCGTGCACGTCATTCGCGTGTCAAACATTAGAATAAAAGATTACACTACTACAACTCACTTAATACAGCTAATACATGATTTTTAAAATATATTTCTTTTTTCTTGGTCCGATTGCATGTTAAAGATTTGACAGACACGGAAGAAATTGTACGTAAAATGTACGCTAAAATAAAAAAAAATATAGTAATGAAATCGGTTAAGAGTAATCTATCACGCAATCTAACAATCAGTGTTATACAGAAGAGAATTTAAAGCCCCCAAACTACGGATGTTTACAGACTCGAAAGACAAATTCGCTAGATCACCATGACTTTGAGCATATTTCCTAGTTTTGATAATTGAAATTAAAACAAACTCATAAAAAAATTGTTACATGTGGTAGGTATTACGGTAACATTAAACTGGTCTTTCGCGATGTTACGAAAGTGTACCGAATCTCGCGGCCGGGCACGCCATCGGACGCTCGTGCGTGCTAAATTGTAACATTACCACCATATTGTCTCGATTGGGCTCGCATTTTTACAAGCCTTTTCATATCAATAACACTTTCCTTATTGATTAGCATGTGCGTAAACACTTTTGTAGCATCTCAGCACTATGCAAAGGTAGAATGGCTTTGTCTCAAGCATACCCGTCTTTATACACCGTAAAAAAGGTTAAATAAAAATGACCCTTATTCTCAAGGCAGTGGACCTGTTGGAACTTTCGCCTAGGTAGCGTATGGATTCCATAAAACATGATATTTTATTGTCAAATAGGAGACATATAATATTTAATAACTGTGGGGCTTAAAGGGAAATGTATTCTAAGTCAAATTAATAAAGAAATGATAAAATATTTTTTTTTATGATTCTTACTTTAATAATAGAAAATATCGCGGTTTTAAATTTTTACATTCTCGACGTTTCCAGTGATTTCAGCACTCATGTTCACAGTTGGACTGACGTATTAATGGTCGTACATAATTCCCATCAATTATGTAGTTTTTCTCCTCAATATACATTTATAAAAACTGGTACAAATGCTCATTTATAATAATTAAAAATATGACATAATGCATACGACCCTACTTCTTATCTAACGGTATCAACACTTGCATGTATTAGGTCAAAAGTAATTAGTGTATCATCGTCGCGTGTACCGTGTTATTGCCATCAATCAGTTATTTATCAGTAGGTACATCAGCAAGTGAAGTATTATGCTAAGCGTGCAGTCATCATTAGTGGAAGATGCGAATTTTCTGTGTAATCGCTTCCATATTATAACAAACAATATTTGCATTAGCGAACTCAGATATTCGTCAACAATTTCCTACCGAGATATACTTGGTTACTTCGGTCCCATACAATCTAGAACAGCAGCTACATTGGATACTCAGGCTTGTTGTTCGAATGGTAAAATTCTCAAGGCATTAAATCCGCTTTTACATATTTTATGTATGAAGTGTAAAATAAATAAATAAAAGAAAACGGTGAACGGTGAACTGTCTTCAGACGAGGGAAGGCTCTCATAGGTGCTTGTTACAATGACAGCGAGACAACCAACAATAATGGCCAAACACAATGGGATACTCTCAGAACTCCAACATTGAAATAAGGATAGTTATTTCTATTAGTACGCAATTTAATTCGAACCACTGTGTTACAGAATAGTTAGTTCTTTAACATAAAATATAAGATTTAACATTAAAATGAATCTAAATATAGCAACATACAAAAAGATGCGGCTTAATAAAGATAATTAGATTGTATCGATTGGCAGCCCTAACTTTGTCCAAACGTCGTGCCACGTGCCGAGTGATCGATCTGTGGCCTCATTACCAATTCCTTTTATTCCGAAGCCAATTGGATCACCTTCCCAACCTTAGCTAAATTACCAATCTTTTGTTTGGATCAGATATTAATGATTATCCGAACCATTGTTCCGATATTAACTATTAAACTGTTTTGCGCAATGGACTCTTTATCTATCTTTAGATAATTATAAATTATTAATGGTTTAATATCATCAAAATAAAACAGTCTAAATCTCAGTTTAGTGCAATCTGATCAATTATTATATCGATGTTCTTACTTATGTTAGAAACTTTAATTATTTTGATAAAGATATTATAATTTAATAACGCCTACATGCAATGGAAGTTCGTTGAAACAGTACGTTTTTATCCTACTCCTGTAAATGTCAAACAGTACGCACGGCTATTTACGTAGTTGACGTTGAGGAACGCTAACAGTGTCACGGCTTGTTGCAATTATCGACGAGAATCCTTCGGTCAAGGCGGTGCCATCTAACAGCAGTTACATGAAATGCACAATCCAGCGTTATGTACTGTATAATTCTAAAATATTAAGTGTACCTTGCATAGATCTTAATAATTTGACTGGCAACATTCTTTTCTATTTAAAAAGCTGATAGATAGTGGCCTGTGTAATTTCATATATCCTACATTGGATCAGTCTCACGAACTGTGATTGTAATACGTGCCTTATGATAAAAATGCTAGGCTTCCAATTAAATGGCCTTGTATTTAATGTGGGAATTTTGTTTTAAATTCCCCTGTAGTTCTAATTTAGATTATCTGACGATGAATTAGGCAATGTGTTGCTTTTAATAAATTGTTGGTTTTGCGCTAAGTACCTACTTGGGTTGAATGTTGCATAATCTCCATACTACGCTTTATTGCGCGGGTGTTAACATTGTTGACTGTGCACACTCATTATGTGAATAACTTTTCGATTGCTTTTAATCGACTACTTTGATTATTCTATTTTGTACACACCTGTGTCCATTTATACACTTTAATATTACTCACGCGCAGAATATTTGAAATATTTGTGTCTGCAACGCGCACCAAATAACAAATTTCCTTGTTTCCTTAAGGTCATAACTTTTATAAAATAATAATTCTTCTAGATCGTGACTGGTTACGCTCGTGGAGTGCGCACGCGCCGATCGTAGCTGTTTCACAGTGAAATATTTTAAACTATTTCTAGTACGTGTTCTGTCATGGGCTGCATTGTTGGCAGATTTATGATTTATGCCAGTGTCTCGATACTCAAGGTTTACCGGTGCCTGTGGACGTATTGTGCAAGAGTTACAATTTACTGGTTTTATTAGTCTTTAGTAGTTTTGTTTATTAATTACTATTTCAGGGTCTAATCTGTGCATTAATCACTTTATTTTAATATATGTATTATTGCATACATTTTAACCTCTAGTTATATCCAACTTGTTTACGAAGGCATTTAATGATAGAATTTCATTACTTGCTATTAAGACGTTCTCGGCATCATTTCTAGATAAAAATACAGTTTATACATACAATATAATAATCCCACCGTTGAGTACAAAATAACCTTCACACCGTTTAAACTGTTAGAAACTTCCGGCACAGTCTGCCCCATTTAAGCCCTCAGTCGATGATCCAAAGATGTCGTGTACGACTATTATTTAGAATTTCTGTATAAGCGGCTGTCTCCTTGAGATTAAGGAAGTAGCTCGGTTTAAAATACTTATTCTATATGGTGGTATGTATTACAATATACTTCGCCTTTAAAATATCACGTTCTTCAGAAAATCGTCAAAGATACGTGAGACGCTTTTGTATGCGTTGCACTTTCTTTTCTTTGTTTGAAAACTTTCATGTTTCGTGATTGTTGAACGGTCGTATATGCTATGAAAGTGTAACTTTAATCTTCTTATGTATAAAGCTGACTAATTGAATTGAATGAATAATGAAATTGACAATTGAATCTGAAATTGCATTTACCACAACTTATTTCTGAACTTTCTGTTATTTTTTTATAGTAACATTTCATTTGTGTGTTTTGATAGCTTTTTGAACTCGTTTATCTATATTCTTTATCTTTAAATTTAACTAACATTCTTCATTCTTTGTTTCAGGTAAGATTACTGCTGAGTTAACGGTTTTTAGGTAAGTATTATGACGCATGTATTTGAACAATGTAAGTGGAGGGATAGTGGACGTATTACGTGCCCTCCTACCGGTGAGGCAAACATCAATTAACCGATTTCAGATAAATAATCGGCGTTATTATATACTCCTTTATTGTTTAATATGAGGCGTCTCTTGTGCAATAAATTTCGAAATTTTTCCGCTGTTCTGGTGTTACCTTTTAGTGTTTTTCGGAGCGTGGCGGATAATAGGCAACCTTAGATTGCGCTCGAGTCCTTCGCACGGTGTCGTACGAGAAAAAGCTATATGTTTTAATAGCCGATTTTGCAATGCTTTTTAATTTAATTCTATTACTCACGATTTTAGCAAATCGGCAACTAATATATATATATATCAAGATTGTTCGAAACGACATTTTACTCGTTACTAGAGTAAGAGTCAAACACGGCCGCTTTATTCGTTACTGTTATATATAATGGTTGTGCTGTTGATGCGCGGGCGCAACTAATTGCTGAGACTATTATTATTGTTTATCCTGTCATACTAGAAATATTCTTCGTTGCTACGCAAAATAATTTGTCATTGTACATTGTCCTCTGCTGTGTTTCTATAGACCTTGCTCATACGCAAGATATTACGACCGTCAACCGGTTTAATAAGTGTTGCTCCTTTTTTGTTTCAACAATATCGTAGACTTTTCATCGTTCAGAGCCGGATACGAACTTTTTGTACTGACTCATGATGTAATCTGTTTATGTTATCATCATTTAAATCAATGCGACGTATGAGCAAATTTGATTTTAATATTTTCACATCGATAGAACCTGTGATTAGTTTGACAACAGAACTTATGTTTATCGTTTGCTATGACTAATGAGTAATGTTGTTATAATTCCTGGGTTGCATGCGTTTTAAAACAAAATACAAAATTGCATTTCATTATGAATTCTGCGATTTTGTTGTAGTAAGGGACAGTAACATGGTCCATGGTTATGGGTCTCATAAGAAAGTTTAAGATCATCCAGCAAGCAATGAAGAGAGTTATGTGCGGAAATTGTCTGCGAGATAGATTCAAAATTAGGAAATCCAAAGGAAAAAATACGATAGTTACCACTCAGAATCGTAAATATGAATCAGCTGTGGGCGGGTCACGTAATTTGCAGAATTAATGGACCTCGGGGACTTAAAGTACTGGAATAACGATCCCAAAATGGAAGCGTGCTGGGGGTCAACCCTCGACTATGTGGACCGATGACCCGATTAAAACGGCAGGTAATCAATGGATGCAAGCTGCTTACAGCCACTCCGTGTGGCGATCGTTGGAGGAGGTTTATGCCCAATAGTGTTTCGGCTGATGTGATGATGATGAAGAAATCGTAAAATTTTGTCTTCGAAATTGTATTACTTATTAATGTTTAACTTAAAAAGTACAAGTTATAACTACGTGGTATCATATGTACTATCGAATAGCCTAGCCTTAGTGCATAGTTTTTACGCGGATATATTATACTTAAGAAATGATCTATCATAACATTACTGACAGTAATAATTTCAAGAAAGCGATAAATAGAATTAAACTCAAGGTAGATTCCTCAATGGATTCTGCATTCCAGAATCGAGAAGGTGTGCTGCCTTCATATCGATGTGTCATTGTATAGAACAGGTGTTGTAGGTGTAATAAATTGTCTGAACACCTTCACATTGGCGCAAGTGTAGGCCGTTTGACCCCTGACTCACGACAACTCCTGCATGTTAATGTTCTTTGTATTTCCGTTTGTACCCATAATATGTTTTCCTGATGTAAACATAGTTTGGTTCACTATGAGCATTTCTTTATACAGCAAACTATTTGTAATTGTTTAATTAAATTATGAATATTTTTAGAAATTCATACGATCAAGTTTAATTTTTTTTTCTAATAATTTTGTAATTCTGATATGAATATAAGATCTAGTTGTTTTTTTTTTCTTTTACAAAACTACATATTACGGCGTACCAGCTGCTTCACTATCTGTGGTTAGAAATATCATATATATTCCTTAAAAATATCTAAACTCATCGAAAAAGAGTATACTTTTTTATTGAAGTCAGTGTTAATTTACATTTGCTTGCATATTTTTTCAACTAGAAAGTAAAACAAGACCTTCCACTTTATCGGTAATCTACTAACTTTTGGCGATCTAAATTCATAACTTTATTTAATTTTTAAAGGTATTAGTTTAATTGTATCCGCGATTAATTTCACGTTTGTTTGTATTTCCTACAGTTTATTCGAATTTATTTCATCCTTTAAAATTTACATTGAATTTAATCTTGTTTTAATATCTGTCTTAGTATTAATAGCTTATTAATTTATGTATATATTATGTGATTATGTATTATTTTTTGTTTATTGATTCGACTTCCATGTTTCAATTGTGACACCCCGTAACGTACCGATGTCACCTAACTTTAAAGCTATATTTTTACGTTTATTGATGTAAGTTGCAACTGTAAGGTAGCAATTGTATCTTATTTTCATTCGGTAAGATTATTTTTATTTAATATAAGTTTATTATGATATATGTATATTACGAATCATTAACACGAAATTCAAATTTGGATAATTTTGTTAAATTATCTACGTAGACTACACTTAGTATTTGAACATTAAGGAAACCGTACCCGACATCAGTTTCTCTAATCGTTAGAATTAAATGCCTCGAGTGATTGGTAATAGCGTATATTTCTTGCTTTCGTGCCTTTTATTAACAAATCAGTGGGACTTCTTGGCTATATATGACTTAAAGCGTTTTGAATGGAATTTAAAAAAGTCACGTAATATTGTTGACGAATCGACGATAATGTATTTTTTGCATATGTAGGCTGAATTCCGTTATCGGTTCAACTATGACTCGCAGTTATCATCGAGATCATTATTCATCACGTAAATATTATTATTTTTGTGATCTTTATATTATTCGTATTAATGCCTAATGTTGTTGGTTTATAATATTTCTTTAGAAGATGAATAATGAGTTTTTCAGCGTGACTTGTTAGATTATCTCGAGCATCATCGGCATTTGAATTTCGATTTGGAGATCGGCAGGATTGTTCTGAGAGTGCTTTTTTTTTCATCTGTTCGGGAGTACGTTACTGTGATTTTATTTCAATAAACAAACAGGTTTGCTATAATGCACTTAATTATTTAGCATAGTACAAGCGACGAAATTAGTTTTGTCGTCGTGCGAATTTAACGCGTATCGAACTCGGTCACGTCAGGAGCGTACGTTCAGACGGCTGGGAAACAGCGTACAACGTACTTTATGTACCGCGTTGTCTAATCATTCTCACAGGTGTTTAGTGGCGCCATTGAATTTTATGTTGAAGACTGTGCGCTGTGAAAATTTGGTACTTTAATATTAGTGTCGCGACACCGGCGTCATTGTATCGGGAGTTGTGCTTATTGTTGCTATGTCGGCGGCGGCTCACCCGTGGGATCTGGGTCGGGGACTCGACTGGATACGATTGTCCTCACGTATACGCTAAGAATTCAACGCGCTCATATGATCGTACATTGATTGTAAACAAACACAATCTTACATTTTCCGTTAATCGGTCGAGGCTGCAGCTATAATCACTTTTCTTGGTCACCCTTCAGTCGCACATCACACGCTGTCGCCGTAAAGTCACTTCACTTGTCCCTGTCACTCGAGTCACTGGCACATACTGCGGCTGGAGCGGTGCGGGCGTCGTTACTGGTGTACTGCCTGGTGCGTGCGCGAGGGTCACGGCGCCGGTCTGTGGTGTGGTGCACGTGTGTTCGGTAGGTCGCGCGGCGCATAAGTGCCCGCGGTGGTAGGGGCCGACGGTGTAAATACGGCGGCGTGGCGCGTGCGCGCCGTGCACGCACACACCCGTGCAGCGAGCACACACCTGCGTGCCACACACCGTTCCGAGTGCGCCGTGACGCGCGCGTCCACCGCGAGCGATGCGCACGATTACACCTCTAACCGCTGCCGATGAGGTTAATGGGAGAACCCTAATTGTCTATGTATACGGATGTCGTGTACGGGTCGCGTACACTTGAGCGCTTACCCATGATGTAACGATATTTACGTGTATCGATGGCTCGTCAGAGATGAAGCCGCCAAACTCCTGGCAGCATATGCGGATAATTTATGATGGCGTGCAAGCTCGTTACTACGAGTAGTAATTGAATCATATTTATGTTCGTGGTATTATTTATTTATGTAAATCATCTGTGTGAATGTTGTTACGCGTAACTGTGGAATATTTTGATTGTATGTATTATGACGTTAGGCATGTCCATCTGGAGCCGTCTTTAATATATAAAATAATAAAATGTATTTGCATTAGTATTATTTATTTATAGAGTCTCAGTCAGAAGATGTGCACATTCCGTTTGATTTATCTGTCGTATAAGAGACTTGTTTTGAATGGGTATGTGACTAGTCACCTCACGAAGTTAACCTTAGACTAGTCTTGCATGCAAGCAAATATATAAGTTTAGTTTTAGAATAACCTCGTGAGTACATTTGTCCCTTACATTAGGATGTAAGAAATCAAATAAACTGAAGACTTCGTTTGAATTGCCACACCATTTTTCCCTTATTTAGTCATTGATAAGTAGTGTATTTATTACAAGAGTTTAAAAAAGAAGCTCCATAAAAAGTTTGGTACTCGGGAGGTTAAAGTTAAACTTACTAAAGTTTAGAGGCTTTAATTATTTGTTTGTAACAAGTGAGTAACACTTTAACTTAGCAGCTTAAGCGTGCTGATTAGATCATTTGATTGGAATCTTCAGAAAACGCCAAGTGAAGCTCTTACTCATGTGGGGCAAACCGATTTGTGGTTTGTCGATGCGAGGATAGGATGAGTACCAATTTGACATTGAAGACGTTTCTTTTGTTAGTTCAAATTTTAACTGAGCGATGTAATTTAATCTGACTTTATGATTAGATCATCTTTGACTAAGGTTTATTTGCATTTTAGTATCGTCAAGATCAGCCTCTGGCATCTCACTACGGGACATGGGTTTCCACGTTAAGAAGGAGGGATTTGCCATAAGCTCCACGCTTGGCAGGCGTCCTGCAGATCACAGTGGATTTTGATCGAATATCAGGATAACGATGCTGCCCATTATTATGGTATATCCATTAGCTGCTTCTCACAGCATCAACGAGAAGAGATGTAGTGACGCTATTATTATTTAACGACTGATTGGCGCTGTGGCAGTGGCAGTGACCCTGCTTTCTGTACCAACGAGTCCCAGGTTCGAATCCTGGTAGTGACAAACTTTGTGTGATGAGCACAAATCTAAAAGTTATGAACGTATTTTTCTATTTATGTATTGCGTTTATAATTATGTACATCGTTGTCTGGTACCCAAGATACAGGGAATCCTAGTTTGGGATTTGATCAGTATGTGTCAGTGTCCGGAATATTATTATTAATAAATCTATACGATTATAAAATTGTTAAATGTGAAATTTTCAAAAATCAAAGATATTTAAAAATAAATTACCTCAGATTAACTAATTAAGGGCTTCTGAAATCAAATCCGTCGATGTTTGTTTGTTTGTTTGTTTGTTCNATTATTAATAAATCTATACGATTATAAAATTGTTAAATGTGAAATTTTCAAAAATCAAAGATATTTAAAAACAAATTACCTCAGATTAACTAATTAAGGGCTTCTGAAATCAAATCCGTCGATGTTTGTTTGTTT
>WUAW01038274.1:0-10862 GCA_017165845.1 Thaumetopoea pityocampa | reverse complement strand
ATATATATATATATATATATATATATATATATATATCTCTCGCGATATCTCGTGCGTACTTACCGCCGCGCGTCCGACTGAGTCACTCGAGGAATGCCGTCCGTCCGGCCGCGGTCACGCCCCCCCCCCTCCCCTCCCCCTCCGCGGCGCTCACCGCGCAGCTGACCGCCGCCGCTCGACCACCGTCTAGCAGCTGTGGGAACTGCATAGCTAACATAGAGATGACGACGTGTTCAGCGATGAGACGGGATGAGACGACTGGTCGGGTCCGGGGCGCGCGGGGAGCCCCAGATGTATCGAACGAAGAAGAAATTATTAAGATTTTTGTATAAAAACGTATGTACGTGTGAAAAAATTATAATTAAGTTAGGAATATGTTAGTAATTCGCGTCGTAGTTCGCCACACGACACGTCTCATTTCACGCGGGGGTGAAAAGTGGGCGACGGATAACTTGTGTGATATGCGGTAGCTATGCTCGTAGCAAGTGGAAAAAAGTGGTCTCGGCATACCCCAACTCTTCGGTAGTATAGTGGTCAGTATACCGGACTGTCATGTGGGAAATCGGGGTTCGATTCCCCGCCGGAGAGTCAGGGAAAAAGGCATGATTTATGTACGAGTAAGTATGTGTACACAACAATCGTCACTCCATCTTTCTTCATGGATGCTCTGAGGACCAGGCGGGGTGAGGGGCAGCGCCGTTATTCAATTAAAATCTATCGCGACCTCCAAGAGCCTGCTAAGCGTAGAGATTACGGAAAATAACTCTTTTTTTACAGTAGGCCCACGTCCAGCGGTGGACTTCTAAGGGATGATGATAATGACAGTGATATTTACTAATTAAGATGTAAGTCGACCAGAGACGTCCACGAAAATGATCAGTGGTTGCAAACGTTAAGATGCGCGCGCGCTATGGCGCTGATTTTTAATAGAAGAGAGGCAACGGGGCAGTCGTCGGCGTCGGCCGGGTCCGCTCCGCAGCCCGCCGCGGCAGCCGGTCTGTTCGTAACCCGCGAACCCGTCACGCGCACTGCCATCAGCCTTTGAGTTCCATTTTAGCTCTCCGTACGTGGCTCTACATCACCGGTGACACGTAACTGTCATATTAATATATACGCAATTATAGAATTGTTAAATGTCAAATTTTGTAAATTAAAGATATTAAAAAAAAACTGCTCAGATCTTCTAGTTAAGAGATTCTGAAACCAACTCCGTCGATGTTTGTTTGTGTGTTCGAGCTTCATGCAAAATCCAGCCGATAGATTTTGACCAAAATATTACAGTTTTAAAGTTACTCTTCCGACTTAAATATTGCGGCATTTTTCATCAAAATCGGTTCAGTAGAATTGAAGATACAGCTTGGTGCCTGTTTTAGTAGCCGCCGTTAAGGTACGAGAGCTAAAGTAAAAATGGTTCTAAGGCTTTTTATATGAATCTATGATTGTTTAGAGACTTCCCATGTCCCAAGTCGAAATTCACGCGTTCAGACCCGCAGGATAAAGCTAGTCTATGCAATAATATCATAATAATTATTGAGTTAACGGTGATAATCGTCGGATGGTGTCACATTACATATCATATTAAATTGTCAAAAGGTCTCTGCGTGTTGGCTTCGGCCACATACATGCCTTATAAAATCCCGGGTCACTATTGACCCGAGATTTATGTCTTTTGATATTACTACGAGCCATTACTACAAAGGTCTCCCTTCTACAAAGGTACTCTCTCGATTCTCCACCGCCTCAAACCACTAAACTCAAGCCTCCGTTTGGGCCCACTATGTTGTCCTTTGGTGTTATATGGTAGCCATACGGTGGTAGCTTTGGGCCGCAGCTCATTCGGCGTTCAGCAGTCCCATTTCAGCCTGTAGCCTTTGAACGAGGACACGTAGCCTGCGGCTTATACGAATAAATATTATTTAAATTTATTCGTAGTTTATAAATACATTATTAAATTAGTGAGTGTTTGTTTTAAAAACTCAAAATGTTGCCAGTGTAGTCGACCGGGCGGGCCGGGCCGTCTGAGCCAGGCTCCTCATCGGGAGATTATCAGATCTGGACTGCGATAAACAGTCGCGCTAGTAGATTATAGAACTAGAACAGTAATACATAATAATTATTGGAATAATCAAAATAACAATTAGATTGATTTACAATTAGTTTCGTGTGCATAAAACAATTATTAGAGCCCATTTAGTACAGGAGATTCTAGTACATACATATATCTGTAATAAATACGCAGACATACTAAATACAAATTTCTTCAGAACTTATCACAATGGAGAAAATTGTAAAACAGAGAAAAGATGAGAAAAGAAAAATCAGCTACGAAACATCAGGAATGGAAACACATCTGAATGACTTACTCAGACAAAGTGGAATTTCGAAATCTAACCGCTGACTCTCAGCAATGGAGAGATAAACGAAGAATAAAGGAACTCAACTCCAGCAGGAGATCTGGTCAGGGTGGTGATGAAGAAAATGTTATATGGAACAACAGTTGACACCAAAGGAAAGTGTCATTTGTAAATTCTAATTCTTGAAGTTAAGTCATCTGAACAGAAACAGACTCCGTCAAACGCGGCGGGCGCGTCCTAGTTGTATTAACGCGTAATAAAGCGAGGCCACCCCTTCACGAGCCACCCCGTCGCCGCGGAGCCGCCGGGAGAGCGCACTCCGGGATTTTTCTTTGAGTCGGCTAGTTAATTAAATATTCTCTTTATTTGCTTTGGTACCGTCGGCCTGGAAATGATGGAGGCAGAAAGAGTTTCATGAATAAATTATATTTGTATCATGCTCGCACGGGTAGCGTAACTAGAAAGTAATGTGCGTTGAGATATATACATTATGATCCCATTTGAAATTGCGGCAGGACTATACACATATGTTCAATACATAGCATGGGTAGGAATCGAGACTGACTCATTTTGTGTATTTTGTATTATTGAACCCCTAAACAAATCTAATGATATTGCTGTGTACAAACACGCGAACATCGCCGCCGCTCACTGCCACTTTAACTACCCGAAGATATCATTTATTCAGCGCCCAACCTTCGCCGAACTACCCTGGCGCCTATCTGGGGGCTCGATGTACACAAATCGATAGCTTTGTTTTTGCTGCGTAGCAACCGGGGACTGGGGACCGGGGTGTCAGACGATCGATAGGATTGGGTAGCGTCCCACTGGTGACGTACAGAGAGGATCTTTACGAAAAGGATCCTATTAGGCATAATAGTTTACGGAGAGCGTGTCTATCCGGGGTATATTTTGTCAAGCTCTTCCGAAGCTATAGCTTCAGTATTATAGCTTTACTATAGCCTTATTACTCACATTGGTCCATATAAGGAACGAGGAGTTCTCGAAAGAGCGGAGCGCACAAGGGCACCGAGAAATTCCAGTATGATCTCAGAACCCTTTCAGATGTATGTGCAGATGCTGCCCACAACAGAATTTACAATCACCGTGAGTGCGACTCGCCCGGCCCAATGGGTGGCCTTTCAAGCGATCGTTGGATGGAGAGGATTAATTTATGTGTTGTTTCTGTTACAGATACGATACGATTCAGAGATTTCATCGTCTCTGTTCGCTCGACTGAAATCAAATTAATAGTAATAAACACAATTCCCACCTCCACACCTATTCGTTGCCGCTTCGAGCGTAGTATTATAACGGTTCCGATTCTAAAAAATTACGAATATCATTACTATGTGAAATTATGAACTTTATTAGTGTGAAATAGGGTTAATTTTAGTTGCCATAAAGACATATCTGTAGTCTCAATTCATTTGGTAAAGTTCGGTTTCACGAAGTTAGACGATGGCACCTCTGTATTGTGTCGAACTGTAATAGTATATCATAACAAGAGCCTCAATTCCAAAAGGTATTCCTTTGCAAGATTTTTTTCACAACATAAGAAGGAATAATAGCTTTGGAGAGTGTTTGTCGGTCACCGCCGATGTTAAATACTGCAATACGATGAACATCATGGTGATATCAGACGCAGTGTAACGCGGGGGTCGCGGGGTCGTGCGGCGGCGGGTGGTGCTGACGCGTGATGGGGACCTACACAATGCCTTATCGTGCACCGCGTTGTTATTTGTTAATCGATTCCAAACAAAGGATGGTTCTCTTTCTCTAGTATGTTTGTATGTATGTAATTTATCAGATGCTACTGATATTTTAGGTTCAGTTACTTCACCAGGTTGTGGCGACCTATCTCACTATCACACATCCTCAACAGATGGCGCATCACTCGAATGATGACATTAGAGGCTGAATCACGATAATAAAATTTGATAGCGACTTAGCGTACCTATATACAACGTCCCGACTTCAACCGTAGGGGCAATGGCAGGCCCCGCTCGACGTAACACTCAGAAGATTTTTCCTTTTCCGATACTGCCACTCCTGCCACACTCCGACCCTATAGCTGGTGACGTAATCATCAACGTTATCACGGGTTATAATCATCATCTAGTTACAACCATCTAGCCATAATGTTTTAATATATAGATAAAGTAAAATGATGATTCATTCTAAGATTCGTTGTTGATGTCTGTCCGGTCATGTATTTTAGTTCTGTCATGTAACCAAATAATGTATGGTTAGTAACATAAATAGAATTGCCTATCATGATACATATACACGTATATTAGCCAAACAACTAAAGATCATGAAAAACGAAGAGCCTTGATAAGAGCCTCATACCCCATTGGGGGTAAGAGATAATAATAATATCCTGGACAATTTTGACATACATTGATCTAGTCCCAAACTAGGATTACCTATATCTTGGGTACTAGACAACGACATACATACCTATATAGATACAATACATAAATAGATAAATACGTCCGTGATTCCGATACAAACCTTTGTACTCATATTCGAATGCGGGTTTCATGGGTATAAAAAACAGTCTTTTTCCTGGCTCTCCGACGGGGAATCGAATCCCGTTCTCCCACGTGACAGGCGGGGATACTGATCACTATACTACCGAAAAAATGGGGTAGGCAGAGACCACTTCTTTTCACTTGCTACCGATCGTTTAATGTAGCAAAGTGACTATCCGTAGCCCACTTTTCGCCCTCGCGGGAATCGAGACGTGTTTGGGAGTAAACCATGACGCCACCATTTTATAAAAAAGAATGGTAATGATAAACAGAACACGAATGTCGATTGTATCATTGACGTCTAAGATGTCGATAATAATCTAAATTCGCTGTCGACATTGGCTGAGCGCGGCGCGTGCCGCCCGGATCTCGACGGCGCGGCGGCGCTCCGATAACGCGGAGACGCGATGAACACGTTTTCTCCATTAGCGGGTTTCCACGGACACAGGAATGTATTTGTTGAGATGGGTCGCCATGTTGAGATGGGTCGCCACGCTGGCTCTGGACAAGGACAAGTCCTTGCAAGCACTTTGTTTGTTTGATCTTAACACAAAAACCAGCTGGTAGAAATTGATCAAGCTATAACAGTCTTAAAGGTACTATTCCGACTTAAATACTACGGCATGTTTTATCAAAATCGATCCAGTAGAATTGACGATATAGTTTGATCTCTGTTTTAGTAATCGCCATTAAGGTACGAAAGCTCAAGTAATAGTGGTTCTAAGGCTTTTTTATAAATCTATAACTGTTCCGGGATTTCCCATGTAGCGGAAAACCGACATTCGCGCGGGCGGAGTCGCGAGCTAAAGCTAGTAATTAATGTAGTGCCGTCATCTCTCGTGGGTACGGTTACAAACGCTTTACAGATCCATCCGGGCCGATCAGTAAAGATGACAATAACGGCTATATTGCAATAACGAGTTATCCTGTACTGCTATTTGCTAATAACTGTTACGGTAAGCTGTTGCCTGTTATACTGTTATTGTTGTTTTGCGAAACGTTACCGTTATAGAAATGCGGTGAAGTGACTCGAGCGTAGTGTTGGGCTAAAGTGTTAGAATATCAGCACGCCATTTTCGATAACATTTATGTTGTCCTATAATAATGATGAGGAAGGTACAATGTTCATACTTATATAATACTTTATACATTCTTTTCACAGACAGTCACTATAACTACATTACACTGCATCCTTTATTGACTCGTTTACGCACATGTACTCTCATTTAAACATTAGATAATATTTGCATCAATGAACACGACGCGCAATTTTTGTATACGTAATACAATAATCTATTAGTGACAATCACTAACAATAATGTAAATTATAGCACCAACAAATTTGAATTCGTTACCTGCTGTTTGTATTCTTAATTACAAAATTAGGCTTTACTGCTACGGGAGAAAATATAAAATCGTAATAGCAATTTGTGATCATAAGGTATTAGAAATCTATTTTAATCAAATATGAACTTTATTACGCTCTGTGAAAGATTATAAAATCATGCCATGCAGCCGCGCGCACGTAGCACTATCCCACTCACACATGTAGTCTGTGCCCATTGCGAGCCTTTTCTTACCTAAGCTGTTGTCGAACAACGGTTTATAACGATAACAAGACAACTGAGCATTCAATAATGGATTATTCGTTACATTGAAATAATGCATTATCATAACTGTTGTTGTAATAACGAACATCACTACTGATCAGAGGCAAGACAAACACTAGAGAACAGACAGAAGCATTATTATGTTATTTAAATACCACCAAGTCACGTACTGAGCCTGGAAATTTTGATATAATCTTTCTTTTACTTCTCTATAAAAATTCATGATTAAAAGAGAATGGTGTGAGTTCTGATCGAACACAACTAAATTTCTGTTCTCCTCTCATTTTCTAATGCCAAATACCAAAACGAGACAGCAAACATTTTTTAGCGAATACCATCCCACATTTCTGTCAAAAGGCACAACAAATGTTTCGTTTTTGCGTATCTTTAATCGGCATCTTCTGAGGTCATGTATAAGTTTGTATATAGAACTTAAGTTTAACGTGTTTAAAAGTAACTGACAGCGCCAAAATCGTTGCTATCTCGTTTTGGCGTTTCACATTAGAAAAAGACAGGAGAGCCTAAATTTACCTAATTTGTATTACAGCTGAATTTATACTAATATTGACTTTACTAGTTAAAATTGATATTTTAACCGAGGTTAAAATGTGGGATCTATTAAATTCTTAGCACAGATTGATAGTATTATCCACAGATAATACATCAGGTTAGCAACATCGGGTAACAGCGTCAGTTCTATGAGCGTATATCATCGGGCTACAGGTGCGAAGAGCTGGGTCCTGATATGCCCAGCAGGATTGTCAGGAATACTATGGGTAGAGTCTTCATTAATATGAGCATACTATATTCAATAGGCAATTAATAAATGATATTGTTATCCTAAACCATAGAATCAAAGTTGGTGACCCTACATCACTTGTGTTAAAACATTTCTAAACAAAAATACTTACAAACATATTCATTTACTTTCCTTTTAGTTGGCGTCTTGTTTACACGACCCTAACGTACAATATTTTCCTCATATTCTTCAACGGATAATACATCCTTTCATGGAATCTTAGTCACCAATTAACGTAATGGCAAGAGGCAAGACTGAAGATATATCTATGTATATATGTTACTGACAATGTATAAAAAGCCGGCATTCTGTAGAATGCCTAGGCTTTGTATATAATGCCGGGCGTTTTTAGACAATGTATGAAATAAGAATTATTACATACTCTCCCTAGGCATTGTAAATAATACCTAGGCATTCTATAGAATGACAAATGCTATTTAGGCACAGTACGAAAAAAGTTCTTGGTGAGGTTATTTTATAAATATAATAGCCTTATATAAATATAAGTCTAACCTAAACTAACCAAACCAAATAAACGTTACCTAACTTCAAACATGTGCTTCATTTTAAGATGGCGCAAGAATTCTATTGCTATGTCATTTTGCTTATGGAGTAAACGTATTAGTCGAATGAAATCATGAATATGCCTCCCAGCTCTTACTTGTAATTATTTCTTACGTGACATTATAGTAACATTTAATCTAAAAATTGGAGATGTATTTCATACTTTACCGGTGTTGTATATTGTATGTACACATTAACAGTCATATCTCACTCCGTTGACCGTTCATGCATTCATTCCGTTCAGTTAATGTCGTACAAGATGTCGGTTGGTGTTAACTTGTTAAATTATAAAACAATAAGTAAATAGATAGTGATTGTTATATGGTTTCCATTAATCACCTCATCGGCTCACCTAATATATAACAATCGGTTTCTCTATAAAATGCCTAAGAAATGTGTGAAATATGAATTGTTTCATGTATTACCGGTTAGTTTTAGGTAAAATGCCTAGGCATTCTATAGAATGCCGAATTCCAATCTTTGCCGGCAGCATATATATGTATGAATCATAAGCTGCTCATCATTTACATTTATAAGATCATGAAATTAAATTGACGTCAGCGATTTATGTGGTGAACATTTCCTTGTATATTTTAATTTATTCATTGTATTGAATAAAAATATTTTTAAAACAAGACCGTAAAATGATTTTCAGAGTATTTCTGCGAAACATATTTTGGAAATTATAAACGGCGCTAAAATAGTTATGTTAAAATATATGTCAATGTACATTTTGATAAAAAAATCCATATTTTTCGAGATTCAAAAAGCTTTTCTATTCTAGTAAATATGAAATTAAGCTCATCTTTGTACATTATTTATGTAATGTCATAACTTTAGAGTGCATAATAACGGAATGCAGTACCAGTATCGCGCTGTTGTTACGTGCCGTGAGTTGATAAATGTTTTGCAATAACTGGGTTAAGAATCGGCGAATCGCCTATTATGTTATATAAAGTTTCATATGATCTAATAGGCGGTTCGCCTGTTTGTCGTGTTTCATTGTAATAAATTAACTTATCGTAATATTTTTAATAAATTAATTATTCACATTTACAGTTTTAAGTACATTTTTAAAACTGTTGACCGTTTAAATAGTGCCTTAAATTTCTTTACACAACATAATCTCTGCAGAGTAATGCTCTATCAGACGCTGCGAGGCTGCTAGGGCGAGTGCGGGGCGGGGCGGGTTTCGATTGGCGCCCTCCGTACAGGTCAAACGCCCGCCCTTGATGCGATTTCTAGAAACATCGGCGAGCCCTCATATATCTTCAATACATATTAGATCTGTAGATGATAATAATTTAATAAAGTGATAGTAAAGTACTATAATTATTTCTGGATTTTTCATGTAGCGCGAAATCCGACATTTGTGAGGGCAGAACAGCGGGTGAAACCTAGTAAAGTAATAAATACGAATTGCGTTCCAGTTGTGTTCACACTACATTGCGCGTTGGGTCGTAGTGCGCCGCGCCGCGCAATGCGTCGCCGCGGCCGTGTACCGCGGCACGTGCACTCGCTGGTATTAAATCGTACACACGCTTCATTTCACACCGAATTATAATTATCACGCCAGGCGACACGTGAGCGAGGCAGAGAAAATATACAGCATTACTTTTAAAATATCACTAACTTACGATTCGATTATTATTATTAACTTACCTGAGATTCGATTGACGAAACGAATATACGGGGCAAATGTGAGTTGAAGTGTCTACCAAAGACATATACAGTGACTTGGTGGAAACTGTAAAAAAAAGATGTTAAATATAATAAAATAATTAACACCTATCCATTACAAACATATGGTGTTAAAAGTAAAATTAAAACTGGGTACTGTGTCTGGACTGTCAATTTTCTATGAGATAGCAGTAGAAAATATTCTAACCTGAAATTCATTTGAAATCTTTAGGCATGATGGGGAATTATATTACGGTAATAAAATCCAACGCCACCGTTACGGTGTTACGAGTAATCATGTACCATTGTACGACATCTAGCGGTTGGAATAAATTTAATAATCAAAACCATAATAAGTTTTATTCATAATATTTTTCTGTTCACTAGATGGCAGCGGTGTTCATGTGCATAGGTATAGAGTATGAGAATACGAAGGGTACCCTCGTCAAATAAAGTACGAAAATGTTGCCATGTGTGTTCACTGACACACGTCCTTATATACTTATAGAATATTAGTTTATGCCCGCGGCGTCGCCCGCGTGAACCTCGGTTTTTTGCTACACGGGAAATCTTAAAACAATCGCAGATTTATACAAAAAGCCCGAGAACCACTTTTACTGGAGCTCTCGTACCTTAACGTTGATTACTAAAACAGAGATCAAGCTCTATCTTCAATTCTACTGGACCAAATTTGATGACACATGCCGCAAGGTTTAAGTTTAAATACCTTTAAGACTGTAACAGACCAAAATCTACTTGCTGGTTTTTACACCTACCAAGCAACTAACTACTAGCAAAATCTACTTGCTGGTTTTTACACCTACCAAGCAACTAACTACTAGCAAAATCTACTTGCTGGTTTGTACAGCTTTTAGCGATACGTTGGAAATTATAGAATATATTGGTGATGTACTGGATGACGTGGAATATATTAACTATACGTTCGATGATATAGAATATATAATTTTTCCGTGATGCGTTAGATGATATAGAATATTTCCGTGATGCGTTAGATGATATAGAATATTTCCGTGATGCGTTAGATGATAAAGAATATTATGGTGATCATATTTCATGTTTATGATACATTTATGTGATCGTCGTTGTATATTTTAATTTAAAGAGATTCTCCCGTCAATATCTATCATTATCAAGTGATGATTACATATCAAGACTATATGAAACTATAAGTTTCCTCCATCGCTATGTCTTATTTATTATTTACCACACACTACGCTTGTTTTCGTGAATGTAATTCATTTTTCTCCATTATATATATATATATATATATATATATATATATATATATATATATATA
>WUAW01038273.1:4692-19072 GCA_017165845.1 Thaumetopoea pityocampa | reverse complement strand
ATACGCTTATAAAAACCCCAATATAAGCGAATATATCACCAATCAATAACGCAAACGATGCAGCAGCGCATCTCAACTAATGAGAGATGCTTACGTTAGTTGGAATGGGCGCGCGAACTTTCGTTTTATTTTTTAATATTGTACTGATACCTTTCGAGAGAGCACAGTTGTTGTAGACGTATTTTCAAAAAATACAATTTACATGCAATTTCGTCTTCGTCATGATTTCCCACCTCAATCAAGATCTGACATTCCATCTATGCGCAACAACAGCCATTTAAATGCGATATGAGATCAAACCAGTTGCGTGATTTTGATTTTAAATGAATATTATTCTGACGGCATTACTAATTTTGTTTTTGTTTCTTTCTCTTTCACTGTATACCTATGAAGCTATGTATTTCACACTGAATAGAGTAACACTATTTCTCAACACTGTGTAAGTTTTGTAAGGGTTAATATGACCCGATACCGCTTTTAAAGTGTTAGAATATCGCTGCGCCATGAAACATATTCAAGGAATTTTTATTATCCGTGAGTAAACAAGAATTGATAGAGGCCAATTTAATCCAAGTTCTTCGAGTATGCTTTATTTTTTTTTCTTCGTCTTTAGCACGACCTTCACCTAATGTTAGGGTTTATTATTATTGTATGAGATATTGGTTTTTTGTGAGATAGTCTGACGTCATCCTCGTAGCCTCCACAAATCATGTGATGACTGATAATCCACTGTTTTTGTGCTTTCAGAAGCACAGAAAAAATCAAAGAAGTCTAAACGAATCATCTAACACTAATCATCATAATTTATCTAACATTTGACTGTGGTAAGAGCTGTTTCACCCAAAATCATCTTGAATACCAGTGGATAAAATTCAGCAAATTACAATTCGCGCAATTTAAAGATAGATATTGCTTTTCGGCTTTAAGCAAATAATCTTTAGTTGCTTTAACGAACTGTATAAAACTTTAATTAAGCGAATCTTTACTATCTAAGTAAATCTTGATCTATTCAACACTAGACTTGATTCAGCAAAATGTTTGCTGAATTTTATTAATATTTGAATAATTTATATATTTTGATTACAATAACTGTTTGATTTTGCCGATATTGTTGTCCAATTTTCTAAATTTGTTTCAAACTCAAATTTGCATCTAAATTTGGAAACGTATAATTGACTTAATATTTTCTAGATCGTTATTTAATTTCGATGTTATTAGCGGTTTTTTTTAATTAAATTAATACTTATTTAATACTTACTTATATACTTACAATATAAATAAATATATAAGTATATACTTTTTTATCTCAGCACTATCCAAAATTAGACTGGCAGAGAACGCCTCAAGTATTAAATCCGCCTTTACACATTGTGTAAGATATTTAATTAATACATATAATACATACACTCACGCCGGTATCCTATAAGGGTAGGCAGAGACTACAGTTCGCCACATACTTTGATCCTGACATGCCTCTCATGCCTCATCCACAACTTTTCATATGCTTTCGTCGATTAAGTTTGCTGTTTAAATAAATAATAAATAAATAATATATTCTTCTGTCGGTTCTTGCAGCAACCACAAAAAGAGATGGGAGTGACAGAGTTGTACTGATGAGTTGATGATAATACAAAATTAAATTTAAACTATCTTTTACCCGCCATTCCATCTGCGTCAATATCGGTTTTCCGGTACATGGGAAATCCTAGAACAATCATTTTATATAAAAAGCCTTAGAACAACTTCTACTTGAGCTCTCTTACCTTAACGGCGACTACTAAAACAGGGATCAAGCTATGTCTTCAATTCTACTGGACTGATTTTGATGAAATATGCCGCTATATTTAAGTCGAACCAGTTCTTTAAAATTATAATAATTTGACCATAATCTTCGCCTTGGTTTTTGCATGCAGCTTGAAGAAGCAAAAAACAAGCAAACATCGATGGATTTGGTTTCAAAGGCTTTCAATTAGTCGATCTGATTATTTTTTTTTTATATCTTCAATATACAAAATTTGACATATAACAATTTTATAATAGCATAGATGGACTCCCAGACCAAAACGCTCGCCGTACTTTCCCTAAATAAACATCATACAAACCTTCCCAATCCTATCTAAACCGTACACCTTTTATGCACGAGACAATGTATCTCGCATCAAAGCCGGAATCGTCGACGCGGAATGCTCCACAAAGTTCCACCTCTCGAGCGAGGGCTGCGAACGTGGAAATCCCGATTCACACACCAAGTTTAATGTTTGAGCACGGTGGGCATACAGTTGTGCGATCACATTAACACTTTCGCTGCTACCAGATTTGGCACTGTCGAGCGCTGTGCGCCATTTCGATTTTTATTTTAAAGCATGCATAAGTGCAGTTAACATACATACATATCATACATACAATCACGCCTTTTCCTTGGTTCTCCGGCGGGGAATCGAACTCCGGTCCCCTGGGTGACAGCTGGGGATACTTATCACTATACTACCAAAGAATTGGCATAGGCAGAGACCACTTCTTTCCACTTGCTATAAGCAAAGTGGCTTAGTACCCGTAGCACACTTTTTGTCCCGGCGGGAAACGAGACGTGTCGAGTGGCGAACGTTGATGCCGCCATTTTTATGAGGTTTAAAAGTGTTAAAGTTACTCATTGTATTCCCACGAAAAGCAAGGGTAAAACAGGTTCAACCAAACAGAGCCCCGCATGCGTGGGTAAGGTTAGCCATCAACTTGAGTCAAGCCATGCAGTCATCAGCGCATTGTCATTAGCTTAGTGGAGAGGAAAGGAAAGACAGTGAAGTAGGAAAGGTGTATTGAGTAATGTGGAATTTGGGAAAAGGATTACATAGGATACTACAATCTTGGAAGGAGTAGGAAGAGACCGTAGTAGACAGTAGTAGTGGTAGTAGCTTTTTTTTACATATTTTTCCATCTAAATGTTGTCTGGAAGAGATCGCTGTCTGCGATAAGACCGCCCAATGTACACTTTTGTACTGTTATGTTGTGTAAAGAATTAGTTATTAATTGGTGTACAATAAAGAGTACTCTATCTAGCTCGGGAGACCGGTTTCGTTTACCCGTCCATTTAAAACAAGCTAAAAGACTAAGTAATGCCCTGAACTGACCTAAAAGCAGTTAAATGAATATAAAGATTAAAAAAAAAAAGTTTGATCAATTTAAAACCAAACGCGACGTCCTCGAGTTATACTAGATCCGGAGCATCGACGGAGCCGGCACGCGGGGTGGAATTCATCCCTCTGTACGCTACAGAGGTGGCAGCGAAAATGTTAAATGGGGTGGTGAGCTAGTATTACACAGTTATATCAAGGACAAAGTACACTGTTGGTCTATTGGTGTCAGACACGACATACGATTGCAAGGTCGTAGGTTCGATTCTGGTCCCGAACCATTTTTTTTTCTAATTTATATACGGCTTACGATTTACACACCAATGTACTCAACGGAGAAGGAAAATTTCGCATTAGTGTATGAAATCTATCAACCCGTACTGAGTCAGCGTGGTAGACTACGCCTTAATCCCTCTTCTGATTAGGGGTGCTGCATGCCACTTTAGTGGGGATGAATATGGACTAGGAATGGAGATCGTTGACTCCTTACTGACGTACAACCTTCATTTGAGTATTATGATGACCTAGTGTATTTGAGATTCGCTTTCCGAACCTATGGTCGGAACTTAAAATCCAGTCAAATAAGAGCAAATTTTTATCGGAGCCCTACCTCTTTAAGGTGAATTCTATCGCTGTTGAAATAAATTATTGCATTTAAAGATTTTTTTGCTATTTAGTTAATATTTCCATAAAAAAAGTGTTTTGGTTTGTTTTTATCTTTACGTAATTATTTTTTTAATACTAATTGTACTGTCATCTGTTCTAAATAGGTGTGGTTAAAATTCAAAATAAGTTGAAATGGGTGTCAAAATGAAATGAAAGATTTTATTACATTCATACATGAAAACCAAGCAAATTTACCATTGAACATGGGTTTACTCCTTCAAAGGGAGGAATTTTCCATATTCGCCACGTTTGGTAGGCATTTTGGAGATTGCAGTAAATTTTGATTGAATAGCAAGATACTATGCTATCCGTTATCTTGACACATCCCTTAGCTGACTCTCATATCATTTATTTATTTTTTAATTTTTTAAAAAGACAACTCTCGCATTAGAATTAATTCCTGTATCGCGGGGACTTTACAAACATTCAAATAACGGGATCACAGAACACCCAGATTCAGAACAACAATTTGTGGTTTACACAAAGTTGTTGTCCCGTATAGGGATCGAACCCACAACACTCGACAGCGCAGTGGACGTTTAAACCACTGCGCCATCCGTGCAGTCAACTCCGTGCAGTACTCTCATATCATTATGCCGACGCCACACAGTCATGTGTATGTATGTATATATAACAGTAAATTATGTAAACAAACTAAACCAACTAAAAGGCTGGTGCGGTTGAAACAGAAAAAAAAAATTGGCAAGTGTCAACAAATCCACGAAAGCGGCTCTAGTAATATTAGCAATTGAAATCTCCACACTGCAGTAAAACGCTCGAGCCGACGCGACGGCTCTAGATAAATAAGGGGGTGTCGGGGGACGCGGGGGGACGAAAAATCCCCTCCCGTGCCATCCTAACAACCCCTCGGGGAACCTCCCAGAAGGGGTCGCGGGATATCGTCGCAATTTACCTAAATATTTCAAGATTGAATAAATTTATGTAACTGTGTTACATAATCGTATTTATTTGCCTGTACCATGTAAATTTAAGCTGACATATCGATGGCATAATTTATATCTATGCTTATATATGTATATAGCAGTTTGTCGGCAGCACTTCTCGTGCAAATATTCTACACACTATTGCGTGATACAACTAAACAATACAAGTCTATCTATACTATTATAAAAATGTTAAATGTCAAATTTTTAAAAATCAATGATATTGAAAAACAAACTACTCAGATCGACTAATTAGGAGCTTCTGAAACCGAATCCGTCGATGTTTGTTTGTTGATTTGTTTCTTTGTTTGTTCGGGCTTAACGCAAAAACTAGCAGGTAGATTTCAGTTAAACTGTTACAGTCTTAAAGGTACTATTCCGACTTAAATAACAGGGCATGTTTTAACAAAATCGGTCCAGTAGAATATACAGCTTGATCCCTGTTTTAGTAGCCGCCCCTAAGTTACGAGAGGGCAAGTAAAATGGTTCTATGGTTTTTTATTTTCACTGTCTTGCGTGAAACCTGAACAAACAAACATCAACGAATTTGGTTTCAGAAGGCCCTTAATTAGCCGATCTGAGCAGTTTCTTTTTTGACAAAAGTTGACATTTAATATTTTTTTATTAGTATAGATAATATATGTACATACAGGTAGGTACGATGAGGAGTACATCGTCTGTTTCTTAACTCCAGAGGACATAGGGATTATTACATTAGTGTGTTATCTCGGTTAAGTTAAATAAGCATATAAAATCAGCAACAAGCTGAGATGAGCACGCTATAAAATAATTAACATACAGCGATTGTAAGCCAATCCACTTTGTACATTTTTTAATTTGCATATTTTATTTGCTTTCTTCTCTTGTTAACTCTATTTGTTATGTTTATCCTGAATAAATGTGGTTTCTTTCTTTCTTTCTTTCTAAATATATTCGAACAAAATCTCTACATGTGAAACTGTAAGCTCGTTATAAAATAACACATTTGCATCTATTAATTTTCCGCTGCGCTGAATTTACTTGTACGTATGAAAAAGCTGAAAAGGGGTCACGCCGCTCGCAGCTCGCGGCTTGCATTACCATAGACACTGGGAATTCGCGCACACTTATTCCGTTAATGAAAAAAAAAAACTATAACAGTATTCGGAAAACGACCTTTTTTATCTTTAGCGTTACAAAGATACTAGATACTACAAAGGTTTCTGTAATGTAATTCCTGTAATGCACTAAATAGAAAATCTCAAAATATATAATTATTATAATAGATTTACAAAAAAAAGATGACTCTCGACCAGGAAGACCTTGGACCTCAACTGATGACACTCACATTCAGAAAATCTGTCCTGGTGCGTGCAATTCGTCAACTGACTGTCAGAGAACTTGTAGTGGAGGTTGTGATCTCAAGAGGGGCGTACCATAAAATTCTGACCAAGAAATGAAACATCATCGAATTGCAGCTAAATTTGTTCCCTCGTTTGATGACCGAACTACAGAAAGAAAATTAAGTAGAACTTCCTCGGAAACTCCCTCAACCCTCCCTACTCACGAGATTTGGTTTCTTGCGATTTTTTTATTTCTTAAATTGATATCAGTGCTGACAGGGCGCCGTTTCTACACCAGTGATGAGATTAAAACAAAATCGTCACAGGCATTGAAGACCATTCCAAATAAAGCTTACCAGGACTGTTTTGTAAAGTTGAAAAATCATCGGGAAAAGTGTGGGAATAGGGACTAGAGTAGACTAGAAATGTAATAAATGTGTAAATGTAGAAATGTGTAAATTAAAAAATAAAAATTTTAAATAAATAAATTTCTATTATTTTTTGCACACACCTCGTATGCTACGATGTGGGCACACGGCTATTAAAAACAAATCATATATCTGAATACATTACGCATGTGGCAGCGAAAATGTTCTTTTCTTCTTTTGCTTCACGGTTGCTGTGACAACCAGCTGACGTAAATCCGGAGATAACGTGCAGCAACGTTATCCTGTTATTCATTCAAATCTACTGCGATCTCTATAACGCCTAACAAATGTGGAAGTTATGGCAAATCCCTCCTTTTTAAAGAGGAGGCTCATGTTCAATAGTGGACTTCCGCGGGACTTCCAAGTGATGATGATTGAATTAATATTGTACATATTTATTGCAAAAACAACACAAATATTGTACATATTTATTTCAAAAACAATACAAATATTGTACATATTTATTGCAGAAACAACACAAATATTGTACATATTTATTGCAAAAACAACACAAATATTCAAGGACACATTTTTTTTAGTTTGTAGCCGATTTATTCTATAAGTATTAATTGTAAAAAATAAATATTAAGTTCCTGTATTATGCTATCTCTTGAGAATATTTTTATATAATATTTTTGTACACGCCCCTAAACTTTATTATAATAATTAGTTTATAACGGAGCTGGCTACATTTGTAGTAATATATTGTGAAAGCTTATTCATAACGCTATAAATGTAGCTGTTTTTTATACCATAAATATATAAAAAAAAGACACCAAACAATAATATTACAAATTTATCTGTTATTAAAATTGAGATGGTCACTTTTAATTCTATTCGACCCACGTGTATCCCTTTGTCGTATAGTAAGCTTTCTTTCTTTTTATACTATGATGGTGGCAAACAAGCTCAGGGCCCGTCTGGTGGTAAGCGGTCACCGCAGCCTATGGACGCCTGCAACATCAGCAGTATCACAGGCACGTTGGCGAGCCTTTAGAAATTTATTTACTCCATACTGAAGTCATTCGGGAAAACCTCAGCAGGGAGCTCATTCCACAATTGGAGGGTTCGCGAGAGGAAATTCCTCTGAAACCACACTGGACGCGATTATTGAGATTACATTGTGTAAGGATGAACTCCCTGCCGATGGCAAGCGGCTGGATGATAGAAAGTGGGTGTGGGCATCATTTTAAACAGTTGTAAATAACAGTTGCTCGGAACACAACCCTTTTTACAAGCGGTAGAACACACGTAACAAGTCGAAATATTCCCTTAAACTTAAAGGTTCGATACCGCTTGTGAGTTTGGGATCGCCGACCTATTCCATAGCTCATCTTTGAGCGGAATCAAAAACTCCAAGCTGGTATCCAGGTGCACCTGTCCAGAGATGACAGCAATACTTCATATGGGGCCGGACTTTTTGGAGTTTTTGGAGGCACACCGAGTTTTTGGATGCCATCCTAACCTTGTCTTTTAAGTGACTTCGGAACTGAATGTTGCTGGAGATGTCGATACCAAGGATCCCAATGCTCTTCGAGATTATAAGGCTGAGTGAATATGGAGTGAAGTGACTGACACTTCACTCCATATTCACTCCATATCTTCTCGTGGATGCTGTGATACTCAAGACTTCTCTCAAGCATGGAGATTATGGCAAATCCCTCCTTTTTTTTAAAAAAAGGCGCAAGTTCAGCAGTGAAATAACAGTGAGGTGAAATATCTGAAGAAAATAATGATCCGCAATCTTGTTTAAGGCTCATAAAACAACATAAGCATTACACAAATGACATAAATATGGGCTAAGACTTACAATAAAAATGAGATACGGTACACGAATACACAAATAACATTATTCTGAGTTTATTTGTATTGCTGTGTGGCGCTGATATTACGAAAATAGCGTCACTCCTCTTCCCACGAATGATTTTTGTATTTCATAAGACTTGTTATTTCATCTACTTTATGTTAATTCAGCACCATGTAAAGATTGAAATATACCAGGCATTAACTATGTCCGTATACCGTTATTGTATGAAGTATAAATAAATATTCTCTTTTATTCTATTCTATTCAGAACTAGTTTTTTTCCACGGCACCGCCCACATGAATGGGAAATTCCGAAACAAAAGTAGATTTATATAGAAGTCCTTGGAACCACTTTTACTTGAGCTCTCGTATCTTAACGGCGGCTAATAAAATAAGGAACAAGATGTATTTTCAATTCTACTGGACAATTGTGATGAAACTTCCGGCAGTATTTAAGTGGGAATAGTACTTTTATGACTGTGATAGTTTGACAAAAATTTTCAGAGTAGATTTTTTTTAATATCTCTGATTTTTCAGCCTTAAAGGTATTATTCCGACTTAAGTACTTCGCTGTTTTATTAAAATCGTTCCAGTAATATTGAACATACAGCTTGATCGCTGTTATAGTAGTAGCCGTTAAGGTATGAGAGCACAAATAAAAGTTGTTCTAAGGCTTTTTATATAAATCTATCTTTCGGAATTTCCCATGTAGCGGAAAACGGACCGTGTATGGTAACACATACGGAACGTTCATTTATATGATTGTTTAAATATGGAATGTGAAATTAGTACTTAGTGGAATTGAAACTACAAATAATCTATAAAAGGCGCACCGCCGTCTGTTGGAGGGTTGCCAGCGATGTTGGCCGCACTTCCCCGCCTCGTCGCATAGAAATGGCTACTCTGACCGAAATAGACAGCGGCCGGGGTCCGATCACCCGTCATTTATTGACCAGAGGAGCTGCCAGGTCGCACACAAATAGTTAAACTGACCAAACACTAATTTACACACACATACATACATCACGCCGATATCCCATAAGGATAGGCAGAGACCACAGTACATACTACATATGTATATGCATACAGTCACGCTTCTTTCCCGTTGGGGTAGGCGTCGTGCTTCCCCATTCGACACGTTTCATTGTCCGCGGGGGCGAAATGTGGACTGCGGATAGACAATTTGCTACATTTGCTATATACAATGTAATAAAAATAAAATTCTGGACACTTTTACACACACTGATCTAGTCCCAAACTAGAATTCCCTGTAACTTGGGTACTAGACAACGATATACATACTTATATAGGCAAATACAATACATATATAGATTAATACAAAGTTTGTACATACCAGGATTCGAACCCGGGACTCATTGGCACAGAAAGCAGGGCAATTGCCACTAACCAATCAGTCGTCAATATATTTGCGGTTTTCGAGGACATCTGTAGCTGAAACTTGCAACAAAATAATTACAATAAATTTAAACAGGCTAAATTATAATTTTGTTATTTACTAGGTTTTTTCCGCGGCTCCGCCTGCTTGAATGTGGATTTCTGGCTACATGGAGAATCCCTAAACAATCATAGATTTAATAAAAAGTCTTTGAACCACTTTTATTTGAACTCTCGTACATTAACGGCGGTTTATAAAGCAGGGATCAAGCTGTAGTTTCAATTGTACTGAACCGATTTTGTTGAAACATACCTCAATATTTAAATCGGAATAGTACCTTTAAGGTTGTTAGAGTTTAACCAAAGTCAACCCTCTGGCTTTCGCGTGAAGTCCGAACAAATAAATGGATAAACAAAACAGTAGTAGTTCCGGGGCCGGGGTCACTTACCCGTATACCAGTCTATTGTCAGAAGGGTTAAACGACTAAGTACTCCCTAACCTGAAATACATATATAAAAAAGAAATAATTTTAAACCATATACTCTTTTGAAATATCTCTAATGACCAAACTTAAAATATAACTGTCATATTTAAAGCGTGAATTGGAACGGTTTCGTTATAGAAACATAGCAAAATGAAAGAATAACAATTATACTGAAGTTGTTAAATACGTCGGAATTTCACCATTTATAGGTCGAATTGTGGCAGGAGTGGCAGTATCGGGAAAGGAAGGATCTTTCGACCAGACGGGTGTTATGTCTGTCTCAATCGCTGATATCGGCACGTTATATATATGTTAAGTTTCTATCAAACTTCATCAGCGTGATTCAGACATCTATGTTAATGACATCACTCTAAACCTATTGAGGATATGTAGCGCAGTAGGTCGTTACAGCCTGATGTACCATAATATCTATACTATTATAAAATTGCTAAAAGTCAAATTTTCAAAAATCAGAGATATTTAAAACAAACTACTCAGATCAACTAATTAAGGGCTTCTGAATCCGTCCGTATAATTATTCACCGGTGGGAGAAATAGATGATGAATATACAATTAAATCCTTTGATTTTGCTTCGCTATGAATTTTCTCGATAGAATTAATGTAAGATCGATATTCTTTCAGCCAATTTTATTATCACTAAATCACTAGAATTTTCAAATTTAAACATCACGGTATGTTAAAAAGATAATTTATTATATAAAATATGAAACCCAAGCGAATGACAGACAGTGTTTAAAGTATCCACGATGCAGGTCTCTCAAAACAGAACGAGAGAATTATACAAGATCAATAAAGGAAATCCATTTATTCAATGCGAATTAGATTCAAACGGGAGCCGTATAAATCAGAATGTACCTGAAGCGATACAGCGCTCGTCCTTTGTGGGCGCGCGGAATGGGGTCGACTCTTGTTTGTTTTACATATCCAACGTACCCTCATTCACCTCAACAGAGTGAATGTCTACCGATCGGTGGATAGGTATTTTATTGAATGAATAAGCATTGTGTGTTTTCTAGGATAGCAAATCTTGGAACCTCACTGTTATAAATGCATGTGTTATTACAAATTCAAATTCTTTATTACGAACATAGTTGTGATAAAATAATATAAATTAGTACAACTATATTCAGCCCGTCATCATCATCAACAACAACAACTTATCAACTGTCTCACTGCAGAGCATGGGTCTCCTTTCAAAATAAAAAGAGATAAAAAAAGATAGAAAGAGATAGTGCAAGTTGGCAAATTTCAAACGCCGCTAAGAAAACCTATACGCAGGTTTCCTCGCGATATTTTGCCGTTTGAAGTGAGGGATAATTAATTATTAATACGAACAGATAGGTAGGTACGTTAGTGGCGTAGTGGTGCGTAGTAGACACGATTCGCAATCCAAACGTCGTGAGTTCGATCCCGGTCCCGTATCGTAGACATCAATGTATTTAACGGCGAAGGAACACTTTGTGAAGAAACCTGCATGCCTGCACGGAAAAATCGCAGTACTAAAACCAAGAAAACACGTTTTCTTGAAATATTTAATAAGTTTAGGGAAATATGTCTCTACCCGAGTAATATCTATTTATTTAAAGAGTATGATGTTCTTAGATTTTAACTTCAAGAATATTTTTTCCTTTCAGCAAGAAAATATTTGTTTCGATATATATGAGAGCGCAATTCTTGGCTGAATGCAATAAACTTTCATACAAGAGTATATGTCTTGTTTAAAGAAATCATTTGTACCCGTGTGCCTACAATGTTATGGCATGCAGGTATAGATATGTATTAGCATTTATATATCGTTCTCTAGTACCCAAAATGCGCGGAATCCTAATTTGGGGCTAGATCAAAGTGTCTGAAGAAAAAGATGTAATATAACATATAGAACATGAAGACCTTCTGCCGCAAACGTTACTTGATTGGCAAAATAACGTGGAAAAGCATATTATTTATTTACTTTAACGAATCGGAAACCGCCCCCACATAAATAAAGGCCGCATCCCTCTAGACTACTGACCCGCGCACGTGCGCCAAATCTTTAAATAACCCATTTGTCTTACCCCATACTGTTTTATGTACTTACAGGTAAAGGCATAAATCCATTTTCTAATATGCATGTATGTACACTACTTTAGGTATCAGTATCCAAAATTGAATGTTCCCAAACNCATAGACCACTTTCAAAATTTAGCTGGTTCCGGTGGACCCCCTGCAGCTACATTTCTACCATATTCGCAAAGCTCGACAAAAAATGTGAAGATTAGATCTATGGAAATTTGCGTACGACGACGTAGACCCCCACCAAGTCTCCCGTGGGCCCCTGGGGGTCCACCGGGACCACTTTGGGAACTAAGACTATAAATCATGTATCACGCAAATAAATATGTTATTTCATAATATTTACATACTCTTTTGCCCGCGGCTCCGACCGCGTAAATTTCGATTTTCTGCTACATGAAAAATCCCTAAACAATCATAGATTTATATAAATAGCCTAAAAACCTTTTATTTGAGCTCTCTTACCTTAACAGCGGTTACTAAAACAAGCTGTATACTCAATTCCACTGAATCGATTTAGATGAAACATGCCGCAGTATTTAAGTCAGAGTAGTACCTTTAATATTGTACTAATTCGACCAAATTCTATTTACTAGTTCTCACATAAAGCTCGAACAAACTAGCAAACATACATCGACGGATTTGGTTTCAGAAGCCATTAATTAATCGATCAGAGTATTTTTTTTAAATATCTTTGGTTTACAATATTTGACACTTAATAATTTTATAATAGTGTAGATAGATTAATATGAACGTGCATTTGTCTTCATACGCATATTCCACCTATATTCGTCCTCACTGCAGGGGGGGGGGGGTGACCTCTCCTAAGTAGGAGGGGGATTAGGCCTTAGTCTACTACCCTGGCCTAATGCAGATTGATAGACTTCGGGTTCCCACTAGTAAGGTTTCCGCTTAGGTACGAGAGGTCAGGTAATAGTGGTTTAGTTTTTTTATATAAATCTATAATTGTGTCGGGATTTCCCATGTTGCGGAAAACCGACATTCACGCGGGCGGAGCCGCGGGCAAAAGCTGCAAAAGTAACTGGTTAAATAATCTAACGCTTGGACAGATAGCAACGCTGTCTAATATTTTTTTCGCATGCCAAATTATGTTCTCATATTTAACTATATAAGAACTACATTCCCAATATCCCAGTTCGAAACGAATAAATAATAGGCAAACTAACATATTAGTTTACTATTATATTCCACAACTCCATACATTGAGGGCGAAATGTGGGCTCCGGATAGCCACTGCTACATTAAACGATCATAGCAGGTGGAAAGAAGTGGTCTCTGCCTATCCCAATGGGAAAGAGGCGTGACTGTATGTACGAATGTAAGTAGTATGTACTATGGTCTCTGCCTACCCTTATGGGATATAGGCGTGAGTGTATGTATGTATATTGATTGTAATTCAGGAATATGCCATTAACAGGAATAACTCCCATTCGCTATTTTTCAAACAACATGATATGTTTATGTCGTTAATAGAAACTATAGCAAAACTAATTTTCATTTGGCCGTAATGATTCGGAAGAAACTTTGTATATGAAACTTGAAGAAACGTAAAACAATTTACAAAACAATATCTAACACAATTTTATATAATACTATCTTCGATTAATATTATCGATTAATATATTTGATATAATATTATCTACTATTACTACTATCGGAAATCCTGACACAATTATAAATTTATATAAAAACCTTAATAACCAATTTTAGTTGACCTCTCGTACTTTAACGGCGGCTACTAAAACAGAGATCAAGCTATATCTTCAATTCTACTGGACCGATTTTGATAAAACATGCCGCATTATTTAAATCGGAATAGTACTTTTAAGATTGTAACAGTTTAATAAAATCTACCTGCTGGTTTTACGTGAAGCCCGAACAAACAAACAAACAAACAAACATCGACCAATTTGATTTCAGGAACCCGTAATTAGTCGATCTGAGTAGTTTGTTTTTTTAAAGTTTGACATTTGACAATGTTATAATAGTGTAGACACACGGGAAGACTGACAGTAGGCCGAAATATTCATCTTATCTGCTGTCATATTAACAAGATATTGTAGAGTCGTTTGTTCTTGTGTAATTAACATCAATATGTATATCACATTTAC
>WUAW01038272.1:11354-27745 GCA_017165845.1 Thaumetopoea pityocampa | reverse complement strand
AATTCGATTGGAGAGGCCTATGTTCAGCAGTGGACAGCTATGGGCTGAAATGATGATGATGATGAAAAATTGTTTCTATCTAAGTCCGTTATAGACTTTGAAACTATCCAACCGATGTTCCCCAAACCAGTTTTATTAGAAAGGCAAGAATGCGAAGATGGTTTTAAATCACTGAAACAATGCATTAGGCACATTCGGTCCATTCATAAAGTCGATTTTCGACTTTTTCCATACAAAAATTTTAACAGTTGCGTTACTTACGTCCATTAGAGCAAAACCGACTGTTCGACGAATACCGATTCCTTTGAAATCGACTTTTATTATTATTCACAACCTAATCAAAAGGTGGCGTTACTTTAACTTTACCTTTTTTTTCAAAAAAAAAAACTAATGTATTTATTTTTTAGCGTAGTTGCACACGCAAGGTATCCGCTAGTCAGAAATAAAAAAGTATAAATTTCAATTAATTATTAAACATAGTAACGCGTACAACTATGATGATCATTCTGTGATATTGATTTCACCGAATATATTCCATAAACTGAGTGATACAATTGTCATCATCATCATCTGTCTGAAAGCCACCGTTCGGCTCAATATGCTTCATTCATATATGAGGGATACTGGTATATGTCAATTGAAATGCTAAATATATTTAATAAGAATATGTGTTTATTGGATATTCATGGCTCTACCGGTAGAATTATTTTGGAAGTTATCCATCACAAAGATACAGCTAAAGAGTTGCATGTTTCAGCTAATTATTAATAAGGACGAATAAAGGCGGAATACATTTAATAATTTACCAAGTTTTATTGGTGTAGGATCCGAGGTTATTAGAATGATTTATCAGAAATATTAATAACAGAATTTAAAAAGCGTAGTCTCGTTGAAAATATATTCATTATAGCTGTGGGTGTCCTACTTGAAAACGCTTAGTGGGAGTTAGGCGAGTCTTTGACGCGGACGAAGGAACTAAAGCGCTCGCTGGTCGCGGGCGGCGGACGCCTGAGACAGGGGCGCCTTTGTCGCCGGCGGCGGTAATTAGCGCCTGCATTGTCACTCCGATGGTCTGATGCAACTTTAGCTGTGTTTAAGCTGTCCTAACAAGTCTGCACGGTTGGAATCTTTATCTAATTTAAACATTTAACCGTGCAGACTTATTATTATGCTCAGAATGTAGATGAATTCGGAAGTATATTATTCCTTTGTATGTGATTATCTGCTATCGCTGATGTTTATGGAGAGCGGCGATTCGTTATTATCGTCTGTATGTTAAAAATATCTGTATATATAAAAATCAATCACCTAGCGTTAGTCTCGTAAAAACTCGAAAACGGCTCGACCGATATGAATATTTTCTTATTCGATTTGTTCAAAAAATAAAATTAGGAAAAGTCCAAAGGAACAAGTTATTATTTATATGATGTAGTTTTTGCGGGCATGCAGATTTGTCCAATTGTTGACATAAATTATAAAATTCACTACACGTTCAAATGGTTACTATAAATTTGTTTTGTACAACGCAAATTTTTGACTGAAGTCAAAGTTTAAGAAAAAAATAATCAATGCAGACTGTTTTAGACGCCTTCTAAAATAGTATAGAACTATTGAGACATACATTTTAATTCCGAGAAAAAAAAAATGCATGGCGTTCGTCTGAAATCGAACCCTCAATCAGTTTGTGATGTAAAGCGCAAATCCACTAGACAACCCTATTTTTATAAACTAGCTGTTCGTTAGTAAAACTACGAGAAGTGCCAAAAAAAGCTCCCATTGTTCAACGGATCGAAACCAATCATCAATCTTCGGCACGTTCTACGTTCAGACGAGTCGGTTTTTACAATGGGCTCGCGCCGAGGAGGTGCCCGCTACGCTTGATACAATCAAATATTCCGAAACGTGGGAAGGTTGTATCAAGCATGGATTTACGTTATATTTTTCCTCCTTCAGTAATATTTAAGTTCTTGTCTGAGAGTCATAGTGGTGTGAGGGATAACTTTGGATTTCAAATCACGATTTTTACCGAGGTTAACATTTAAACGGTTTCTATGTGTTTCGCAAAGGACAAGTGTCTCGGTTGGTACCTCGGTGACATTTGGGTTTTACGGGGATGATGTCAGACGGTACAGAGTCATCTGTATCCTTCCACAGTCACTTCAGCTGCAAAAAATGTGCAAGTTAGTGTTGAAAAAATTATATCTGAAATCCTAGACGCATAACTTAAATACAACACAATAAACATTGAATACTGTTCAGTACATCGTTCTGTAGGGACGCGTAACGAGTAGTGGGTGTCTTCAGGCTGGTGATGAAAGTATACACAACCAAATCAACACTATGTAGAGTTTGCTGAAGACTGAACTAACTTGTTTGAGTGAGCGGTCGACTGCTACAAATTAGTCGTGAACTGGATAGAGTTTTGCGCACTAGTCAGTCGCTGTCTGAATCAGTTGGCGCATGAAATGACGGAAACTATTTGCGCTTCGTAAGCACTCTATACTGCCGCACTGTGCAGCGCTCGAAGCGCTGAAAGCTCGCTTGTTTGTGTAGTTTATTGATCTAGCCCCCAATCTAGGATTCTCTGTATCTTAGACACTAAGTACCTTAATATATAGTTGGTTATATTTATTTATGTATTATAATATATATATCGTCCGTAAGTGAGTCTGTTCTCAGATCTGTCTGCTTCTAGACACATTTCTAGGAGGAAAAAGAAACTGATTTATTATCATGCGTTCAGCTTATAAAAAAAAAACGAAAAAATACTTCATCTTTTATACGTGTTCCTAACTATAGGAATATAAGGTCATTTTAATTTTGAATGTAACTTGTTTTACTATATAATAATTAAATAATAATTAATTAAATACCTGTAATTTCAATGTTATCATAGAATACCGGTATTTATAACAAAGGGACTTTTAAATTAGCAGATTAATGCTTCCTGCCTATGTCATCTTCTGCTGATAGATGACATTAAAAAACGATTTTGTGAAAAAAAAAAATGGTAGATAGTAAATCTCAGACGGTCTCGAACGATATGTACTCGTAGATAAATGCTAATAGTTATAAGTGATAATAAAAGACACGGCTAGGGGTAGACGAAGCTATCGTTTGCCACTAATTACCAAACTGACACACTTTCTTCAGTCTCATCCACATACAAAAATCTTTTCATACATTTTCATCCGATAAGGGTTCCATGGGACGACTTTTTAAAACAAGTCGTTCATTAGGTGGCGATAGCTGTTTCTCCTCGGTGCTGAAGCGCCCGACCGTTTCGCAGTAGCACTCAGTAGCTACTTTTGAACTTAGTGTGTGTATTTTTACCTTTCATCATCATCATCATCATTTCAGCCCGTAGCTGTCCACTGCTGAACATAGGCATCTCCAATCGAATTCCAGCGCGACCGGTCCATGGCCACCTTCATCCAACGAGACCCAGCGATCCTCACGTTTTTACCTTTACTACACTTGAAATAAAATTATGCGCTGTTTTTCTTTTATTGTTTTTGAGTACACGATCCGTTCTTTTAATTAATTTAAAAGAAATAATTCTCTATAAATGAAAAAAAAACTCATATCGGCCCCTTACCCCGCTACTCCTGAAACGCTTGGCCAAGGTGTCTCCACAGATACTCCGGAAATGCATTTCCACCGCACTTATACCGACTATTCTAATAATATCGTACACATCTGAATAAGTAAATTAAGTTCGTAGCACCCTTAATCGACGAAAATGTATGAAAAAATGTATGGATGTAGATGAGGTGAGAGAGATGTGTCAGACTTGTAGTATGCGGCAAACTCTGGTCTCTGCCTACTCTTATGGGATACCGGCGTGAGTCTATGTATGTGTGTCTGAACAAACTTAGGCGTTTAAAAATACTAATCAAATAGGTACACTATAATTGAATGCAGAAAATAGTATACTCCCTTTATATCATAATTATCCATGATTTGGTTGAAAGCATCCGTACGAGTAATCATCACACAGAGTTTGTCCCTATAGGAGTTGAATTCAGGGGCCTCGACACAGAAAGCGGGTTCATCGCCAATTGGTAATTAAATAACAGGTTAGTAATTTCTCACAAACATCCGAAACAATGGAACAGACAGATAATTTGGGCAAAAGGCATCACACACACGGTCCGTACACAACACAGGCACGCACTGTGTACTCTGCTGTGATTAATAAGCGCACTGTACGGGCGCAGCCGCGTGGTGCAAGTCATAAGATAATACATCGGATAACTGCGGCTGTTCGCACTCACACTGCTACTGCACTGAGATTGATTAATAACACACTATATTGTAAACGATTTTAACGGTCGGGGGTAGCCGCTATGAGCGCCATTATCGTTTGACGACCATTTTGGCGTGTTGGCACCAGCTCACGCAGTGTAACAATTTAATGTGATACGTAATAATTCTAATTGTCAGATATGATGTGTGTATGTACTATTATAAGAATCCGGTAATAAACACAAAGGTATTTATTGTCAGATTCTTTTCACAAGAAAAAGATTGCGAACCAGTGGAAATAAAATGCTTGGTTGGTTTTCGCGAGATCCATTGAAAAAGTTGAAGTAATGCTATCATAAAGCTGATCATTACTTGATGCCACGCAGCGTCGCCAGCACCTTCCAGCGCCATAAATAATAAATCCACACAACGGTATTATAAAACATAGATCCTCTCAGCTTGTGCTTTGGACCACCGTCCAGGTGCCCGAATCCGCCTCCATCATCCGGAGATTTATTCCGTCAGGATGAGCGGCGCCGCGGCGGCCACTAATTACGCGCCGCTCACGCGACGCGCTCCCGACACGCGCAAACAACCGCCACCTGCTTCCACAACAGTCGTCGTTGGCTCAGCATTTTGGAACACTCGATTCAAAACAGCTGATGATGTACTATATCGATGACTTGGGATCGGTGGGTAGCGTTCGAGAAACTATGTGATATCATACATACATACAATCACGCCTTTTCCCCTGGCTCACCGATGGGGAATCGAACCCCGGACTCCCGCGTGACAGGCGGGGATACCCACTACTATACTACTGAAGAATTAGGGTAGGCAGAGACCACTTCTTTCCACTTGGTACGAGCAAAGTGGTTATCCGTAGTCCACTTTTCGCCCCCACGGGAAAGGAGACGTGCCGGATAGCCAACTACGACGTCATCGTATCACCACGCGCCATCGCATCATCATCGCTACGTATGTGACATCTTCTGGGTAAAACTACCGCTATGTATTAAAATCTAGCTTAGGGTTTATTCAACATGTGTGGTCAATGGTAATCTGACTATTGGTCTCATAAATAAGTTTAAGATCATTCGACTAGCAACGGAAAGAGCTATGCTTAGAGGTTTCCTACGAAATAAAGCCCGCAAGTAGATAATCCGCAGGGGAACCAGAATCACCGATTTGGCTCAAAGGATTGTAAAGCTGAAATGGCAGTAGGCAAGGCATAGCTTGCTGAACTGAAGATTTAAAGTGTTGGAGTAGCGACTCCGAACCGGAAAACGCGATGTGGGCCGACGGACTAAATTAGACAAGTGAATAGGCTTTTATTAAGCTAATACGTCTTACGACCCTGGGATACATCGCCGCTTAGCATCATGTGGGACTGCAGTGAAGTACTGACCTACATAGGGTAAAAAAGACGAACATAATTTAGGTTGCGAGCAATTGGTGAATGCAAGCGGCTCGTAGCTACTGGGCGCGATGATCATTAGAGGAAGCCTGTGTTTAACAGCGGACGTCTGTGGGCTGACATGATCGTGATTATGTACCTTGGAAGAACAAAATGCTTACAAATATTAACTACAAGCTGAAACCCGTAGCTTCACTCGTAGAAGCTGTGTGCTGGTGATCCATGATGTGTTCGTCCTTGGTACGTTACCTCCTACGTAGGTGTGGCGACCTACTTCGTTACACAGTACAACGCACTCTCGACAGATGGCGTTTCTCATGGATGACATCATTATTATAGCTGAATCACGGTAAATAAAATTAAGAATAACATAGATGTATATATCAACTGTTGGGTCGGCGGCAGGCCCTGCCAGGCAACACCCGTCGGGCTGGAAGATCTTCTCTATTCCAATGCAGTCACTCCTGCCATTGGTGAAAGTTTAAAAAAAGAGTACCAAAATTGCTATAAATTTGGTGCAACAAACACTGCGTTTGCACCGTTATCCAGAATTGAATAAATACTAAGTACAGGCTTTTCGCGTAAATAATATTTTATTTTTTTAAATAACATTTTTGCAGTGATTGTAGAATTTATAAAAATGTTATTACTCTAGTTGCTCATCCAAATCAGCTCTTACAGCCTAACACTACCATAAAAGAGACCCTTACTTACCCAGTCGAAAAAAATTTGGCACCTCCTCAGTCAGATAAGGGCATGAGATGAGTGCAAACGGACTCGTGTACTGTATGCACTAGTTCCTGACGATGCCACTCAAAGCGTAGTGCCGCCGTCGCCGATTGATCCGATTAGTACCATTAACCGATTGTTAAACTGACCGGCATCTAGTCGGCAACTGTTCAATTGTACGGGTTAAATCTACCTATCCGCATTGATTTGGATTCGATATGGTCTCTAGAGATGTAAGACTATCATATATTTTAGGCTTATAGGTTTTCTGGGGCATAAAAAGAGAGTTTGCTCTACTTTAGGTATTAGGTAAACATTTACTGATCTCAGAGATTCAAGAGAGGAGAGGGAAGATTCTGTCCAACTCTATAATTTGCATGTTCGCTTTTCCAGTCGAAAATTATTTTCTTCATTATCAGCCCATGTAAGTCCATTGCTGAACCTACTCCATTAAAATATTTATATATACAGGTATATCTACAGGTATATATATACAGGTATATAGGAGGATAATCTCCAGAAAGGTCGATTTAGGTGACATATATAGGAGTTGCCTTATCATGACTGTTCATGGGGCGTTTCGTCCTCATCCTGAAAAGCAACAGCTAGATGATGTGAAGCAGAAGTATGGGTCTATAACATTCTCGATGTTAAATATCGTGCAGAGTTGGGAAAAGTGAGTGGAAATGCGAATCCTAGGAATAATCCGAAACCAATAACATCAAACTGAAGGAGAAGCAAATGACAAAGGATATTAATCCCATCAAAAATCATCGTCAATGTGACAAGATTAAATATGAGACTTCACAAAATCCCGGCTCCGTCTTACGATTGTGATTAAAAAGCTTCTTTATCTCATAATTCGCAAATCCTGTTCCTCGAGGAAAAAGTTGGACAAAAAAAAATTGATTCCGTAAGCCACATTTGTCATAGCTGTCACTCGGAACCGAGATTAATGGCCGCTCCGGATGTTGCTTCTACAAATATAGTTTTAATATTATATTCATAAATTCTGACGACTATAATCAATCTGCATCATTGTTGCGACCTTTTAATCTTCAACAAATAGTTTATCTTGCTTAAATATACACTGAAAGCTGTAATATTTCTTATATTTCTCATATTATCTCATATTAGTGAATCTTCGTCTCAAAAATACTCCGCCCTCATAAAACTTGCTTGAAAGACTGCTTTCAGTGATTCACGCGATCATGTGGGGTCGGTAGAAACGTAGACGATGTTAGTCTCTAGAGCGGTGCCGTATTGATATGGATCTGAGACATAGCCACAGATACTCCTAGATGATGATAAATTATCAATAATATCTGAAAATTATTTTTGGAATAATTTTTACATAAATTGTAAGTCATTCCTATTACACATGAAACAGGACGCACAGTGTAAATCTCACAAAATTTCTTTATCAGTTCATGATGCACAGAGATTTTTCAAGTTCAAATGCTTAAATAAATAAGCCTAATTAGCAAATGTTTTTCAAATTGAAAGTTAAGACACAACTCCAAAGACATACATGATACGTAATTACTCAGGGGTGCGGGACCTCTGGAAAATAAAGGGCTGAAGCTTTTTAAAGGGATGTGCAATTAGTACGTGAAACACGTTGGGTCGGCGAGCTGAACACATTTGAATAACAAACAGAATGAAAATCGTGGTGGTAGGAGGATACATTTGTTGGGTAGTCAATAACGGCACGTTTGGACCTCTTTGTGTTTAGAGGAAAGACGTCATTATATTACTGCGACGCTGACCTGTCCCGACATCATGTGTTGATTTACTGAGTATTGTTAGCATCCTATCTTTCCAATATTCTTACCGCTGCAAGAACCAACTAGTTGATCTTGCGGTTCAACTATAATATTATTTATACCAAATCTCATCATAATGAATGGAGACTATGTCCAGCAAGTACATGTATAACTTAACCCCTAAGAACCATGGGACCTAAAAAATATTTCTTTTCTTAGCTAATGATATACAGAACTTACATGACGAATTCAAAGTTTGTGAATTTAGTATTTCTTGAGCCTTTTGATTAGTCAGTGAGTCTGATCAATATTATTAGCTTGTTTAACTTTTGAGTATCGCAGTTCTTATCCAAGAGAGAATTTTGTTATAATCACCACACTTGGCAGTCGTTTGGATATCTCGATAAATAAAAAAGTAAAACAGTTGTCCATTATCCTGAACCCTCCGCAGATTTTCGTAGCACCCATGGAAAGTGATGAAATAAAGCCACGTTATACCAACGTCACAAAAAGTCATTAATAATGATGCCTTGTAAATCTTCGCCACTTTTTCGTATGAGACACAAATTTCCTTGAATACGAACGCCTGAAATATAGAAATATTTATCATTAATACTGATCTTACTCTGTTTACCATTGTTCCATATATATTTATTAAATTTTTATGGGGTTGGGACTCTAGAATGAGGAAAGCGGGCCTTATACAAGATCAGATAATTTTTTCCTTCTTTTCTCACCATGACGTGGTTCTCATCGAGAAGAATATCGATATCAATTAGTATTAGACGATGCACTCATTGATCTGTTATCACAATATCAGGCTTATTCGCCAGAATCGTTCTGCCTGTGTTAAAATATCGGATGCAATATAACGTGATATGGGCATTTTCAAGAACTGGGAGCTGTTGGTACTGATAGTACGGTATTTCAGATTAGTAAGATGAGAAAAATCAGAAACTACACGCCTAATACAGTTTTCGGGATTGGCATATCTGACAAATGTCGGCCGTACCGTTTTTACTTTAGGATGTGCTTCCGGTAGTCGTTGGTCTTAATAACATCGTCCATAATTTCAAAGACAAATCCTTCAGTTTCGTTAATGTTATTGAAGCATAGCCATGGCACGGAAGAGAGTAGGAACACATCAGGCCTAGCCAGACCCTGATATAATCTTCCATCTAGCTCCTTAATGTTCCGCAATAATGACTATCTGAGGTCTTCGCCAATTCTCCGCTTTTAAAGATAGTAAATATTGGAGTAAAGCCTTTATCGATTGTAACAAGGTCCCGATACATTTGTACACTCACATTTTGAAAGTGCTGTCTAAGATTACACACCTCCCGATTATGCTATTACTATTGTTATCTATCTATACTATTATAAAATTGTTAAATATCAAATTTTCAAAAATCAAAGGTATTTAAAAACAAACTACTCAGATCGACTAATTAAGGGCTTCTGAAACCGAATCCGTCGATGTTTGTTTGTTTGTTTATTTATTCAGGCTTCACGCAAAAACCGACAGGTAGATTTTGATCAAACTATTACAGTCTTAAAGGTACTATTCCGGCTTAATTAATGTGGCATGTTTCATCAAAATCGGTCCAGTAGAATTGAAGATACAGGTTGATCCCTGTTTTAGTAGCCGCCGCTAAGGTACGAGAGGTCAAGTAAAAGTGGTTCTGAGACTTTATATATAAATGTATATTTGTGTTGGGATTTCCCATGTAGCGGAAAACCGACATTCACGCGGACGGAGCCGCGGGCAAATGCTAGTTATCAATATAATGTATTATTTTTAGGGGAAAGGCAGAGTCTTCAAAGACAAGCTATTACTTGCTTAAATGAAGACTCCAAACACTGTAATATCGTAAGTTGAAGAAACAAATAAATAAATAAAATAAAATGTAGATCTTGTTCGTCGATTAGTTACGACGAACAGTACGAAAAAATTGGCACACGGACAGAGTATTCGACGGTGGTCGAGTTAGCGACGCGCTCGCTTCGCAATCACATTACAACGTCAAAGGGGAGCTCGCTTTTTCCACGCGTCTAATGAACGTATCTAACTTGTGCACATTTGTATGTGCGATGATACAACTGAACGGTGTGGTGTGATTGAAAGGAGCCAGCGGAAATAGACGCCGCACGGTTTGCGTTCCCAATGACTTATGTGCCAATGCACAGAAATGTTTGTTTGATGAGCACAAATGTCCGAGTGATGGACGTATTATCTATACATAAATATATACACTCACGTCGGTATCCCATAAGGACAGGCAGAGACCACAGTTTGCCACATACTATGATCTTGACACACCTCTCTCGCCTCATCCACATCCATACATCTTCTCATACACTTTCGTCGATTAAGGGTGCTACGAACTTGGCCTATTATTTTGGCGTATTATCTATATATGTATTTATCTATATAAATATGTATATTCAGTTACAGAATTGTCAGGATACAGGGAACGGTTTGAGACTTGATCAATGTATATGAGTGTCAAATAAAATAAAATTTACTATTGACTTTATGTTGTGATTATAATTTCATTGCCACTGATATTTCTCTTTTTTACCCGACTACGGCAAAGCAGAAATTAAGGTTATGATTTTGACCGGTATGTATGTATGTTCATCTGTTCCTCATAACTTCATAACTTCTTCCATATAACTTCCAATCTACTTATCATAATTTAACAAATGAGGTATAGAGATCATGAGCTTTAGGCAATGTGGCATATGACCACGGCTATCCTCTGAACATTGACTATGAATAAAATAAAGCGTAATGCGGGTAGACCCCCGACTAGGTAGACCGAAGACCTGGTGAAGGTCGCGGGCAATCGGTGGATGCAGGCGGCTCATAGCCACTCGATGTGGCAATCATTACAGGAGGTCTATTTCCAGCAGTGGACGTCGATGAACTGATATGATGATGATGATGATGATGATGACATTGATTGTAAACCTATCCACCTTGTATGCGTTCCTTTTCTTATTTTGTATGTTTTGTTTGTTCTCTTGTATTGTTCACTTTATTTATTCTGCTTGTCCTAAATAATTGTGATTCCTTCTTTCTTACATTATATAAAATAAATAAAAACACATTGAAATACATTAAAGTATATTATTACGTGAAAGTTGTTTATTTAATAGACAATAAACATTGGATAGTCTGCGCGTAACAATTTCAGATGAGAATATTTTCTTGCTTTATACTTTTTAGAGCTTGATTTTTCAGTAGTCGGGTCTTAGTTTTTTAACTTACTTTTTCTTTGTATCTTCAGAATCTTAAATGTCTTAATTTTTTGCTGTTCTCAACTATGATCATTGATCGGGAGTCATAGTTTATCACTAATCACTTGTTTATAGATATTCCGAACATACGAACACTCGTAAACACTAATCCCAACCAGGATCTCAAAATTTTCCGAACTTCAATGTTATGTATACCCATGAACCCTGTTGATGGGTATTTCTTTTTAAATCTTTCACGATACAACCCGTATTAATTATATCAACCACAGAAGGGAAGACACCACCATACGGTTGGATCCTAACGATTGTAACAAAACTGAACACGACTCTCGTGAAAGTGTACTTTATTTCAATTCAAAAAGAAATTATTATCTATATACTATTATAAAATTGTTAATTGTCAAATTTTCAAAAATTAAAGATATTTAAAAACAAATTACTCACGTCGAATAATTAAGGGTTTCTGAAACCAAATCCGTCGATGTTTATTTATTATTCAGGCTTCATAAATAAAAACCAGCGGGTAGATTTTGGTCAAACTTTACTAACTACTACTACTACTACTATTCGACTAAAATACTGTGGATATTTCATCAAAATCAGCCAAGTAAAATCAAAAATACAGCTCGATCCCTGTTTCAATAGCCTCCGTTAAGGTACGAGAGGTCAAATAAAAGTGATTATAAGGCTTTGTATATAAATCTATGATTGTGTCGGGATTTCCCATGTAGCCGAAAACCGACATTTACACGAGCGGAGCTGCAGGCAAAAGCTAGTATAAGTAATATTCCGTAAATTGGTCAACAGCATAATAAATTTAAATAGTTTTTCTTTATCGGAACAAAGAAAGTAGAATAAATTAATATAAAGAAACTCTGGATTAGAAATCGAAGTCCAGTCCACCGGGCGATCAAGGCTCAACGTGTTGTGAAAACGATAAATTTAAATGACCAAATCATAAACGAGTCAAACTCGCCCCGTGCGCGGTCACTAGTGCAATGAGCACCGAGTTCCGTTCCGCTAACGACGTGAGCGCCGAAACGAATAGCGCGTTTGTACCCGAACGGCGGGAGCCCGCGCCCGGCCGATATTAAAATTGATTTCGCGAGTGCTCTATTGCATCGCACCGCTATTTTATGGCGATTGTTCGTTTTCATTCGGCGCCATGAACGAAAAGCGGACAATTGGTGTCCGGACGTTACGGAACTATTTTTATTGTCGGCTCCGTTGTCCGCGCGGCTGTGGGGTGCGGATACCACCGGTTCCGCGTGTGTAGTGTGCCGTGTTCCTCCGCTGTGGGAACTGCGTCGTTTTTTCTTTGTACTGTGATGAAATATTTTATATGGATATATACAGGTGCTTTTGTACGCGGTGAATTCGATTCTTAACTCGGGTTACTTGTATTCCAAACATAAATAGATCTCGTGGAGTCTTTAAAGCGTCGAGGAGCTTGAGTCTCGGGGTGCTGGATCATTCCACATTAAACTGTGTAAAATCTTTTAAAATCGAAAATTAAGTTCAAAATTAAGGAAGTTTTATCGTCTTAGCGCCGCTTACTTGTGTGGCGACCGCCCTGCTTTTGGTGTTTTGTACAGTGTTACATAACTTTTACTTGTCAAGTTTAATCTACCTGTGTACATTGTGTACATTGTGTTTGGGTCACTGCCTAGACCCTTAATTGGTATTTTATATATTCTAATTCTTCTTGGTATGTATTTTTAATACATACATACATACACTCACGCCGATATCCCATAAGGGTAGGCAGAGACCGCAGTACATACTACATACATACATACAGTCATGCCTCTTTCCCATTGGTGTAGGCAGAGACCACTTCCTTCCACCTGCTATGATAGTTTGATGTAGCTATCCGTAGCCCACATTTCGTCTCCGTGGGCACTGAGACGTGTCAGGTGGCGAACCACGACGCCTCCATTTTATAAGGTTCAAAAGTATTAAAGTTCCTCATCCCACGGCGTAATGGAGAGGAAAGGAAAGAGAATGAATCGGGAAAGGTGTATTGAGAAAGGAATATGGAATTTAGGTGAAGGATACGATATAGGATACTACTATCTCGTAGGAAGGAGTAGGAAGAGACAGTAGTAGCTCGGGGCCCGGGGTCGCTTACCCGTGTACTTAAGTCTATTTGCCGGATAAGCTTAAAGATTAAGTACTTTCGGACCTTATTTGTATTTTTAATAAATAAATAAAAAAAAATACTATTAAACTCTGTAATAATCTACTCATAGTTAACTATAAGTCATGCTGAATTTATTATTGTAATTATATAGCTATTACCCGCGGCTCCACCCGCGTGAATGTCGGTTTTCCGTTACATGGGAAATCCCGACACAATCATAGATTTATATTAAAAAAAAATAACTTTTTTTGACCTCTCGTACATTAGCGGCGGCAACCAAAACAGGGATCAAGCTGTATCTTCAATTCTGCGGCACTGATTTTGATGAAACATGCCGTATTATTTAAGTCGGACCTTTAAGACTGTAACAGTTTAACTAAAATCTACCCGCTTGTTTTTGCGTGAAGCCCGAACAAACAAATAAACATCGACAGATTTGGTTTCAGAAGCCCTTAATTAGTCGCTGTGAGTTAGTTTGTTATTAAAATATCTTTGATTTTTCTAAATTTGACATTTAATAATTTTATACTAATATAGATATTTAAAAACAAACTACAGACTAATTAAGGGCTTTTAAAACCAAATCCATCGATGTTTGATTGTTTGTTTATTTGTTCGGGCTTCACGTAAAAACCAGCTAGTAAATTTTGTTGAAACTATTACAGACTTAAAGGTACTATTCCGATTTAAATACTGCAGTATGTTTCATCAAAATCGATCCAGTAGAATTGAAGATACAATTTGATCCCCGTTTTAGCAGCCGCCGTTAAGGCACCAGAGCTCAATTAAAATAGTTCTAAGACTGTATATAAATCTAGGTTTCGTTATGTATTGTATCGGGATATTCCATGAAGCGGAAAACCGACATTCACGCGGGCAAAGCCGCGGGCAAAAGCTAATAGATAGATATAGCGATTGGTGCACAAATACCTAAGGATGTTTCCCCACAGGTAATGATAGCCTCGCAACCCTCTCGTTTCACGACCGTGCACTCCAAACGTTTCCAATATATTTTCATCGAAAAGAATAATAATACCGGAAGGTAGTCAATATTTATTCCTCGGGATATCAGTCGCGGTGTTGACTCGACTTCACGCGCGCCGGCGGAGGCGCGGGACGAATCCGACGTCACCAGCCGCCGGGGTGCGGCCGGGTTTGTATTTACAAGTGTTACCAACCTTTCTGTTGGAAATCACCGGCAAGGGAATAACCGGGATTGGTAAAACAAAACAGGTATTTTCCAGATTGTTTTTTCATGATTTTATTAAAGCCATTCTTTTATTATGAGTACATGGAATTCAATAGAAGTGAGACTCACCAGCGATTGGACACTAGTAATTCTTTCTGATACATTTGGATAACCAGAAACATCAACACTGAGATAATGGGCAGCACCATTATCCTGTGACTTACCGACACCCACTGTGATCTCTAAAACGCCTTCCAAGCGTGAAGGTTACAGCAAAGGACATCATCCGGGTTTCGTACATTTTTGGTCCAAATATAAAAGTGCCGGCCAATGAAAAAAAGTGCTTTATTCTGATACAACATGTCTGCCTGAGCATTTCTTATTAGGGTACCAAAAATTTGTGGCACCATCATAATTGGTATTATTTGACTTCACACGGTCTGTCTTTCATAAGTCTATATTCCAAAATGTATGAAAAGACGGACTTTGTGAAGTCAAATAATACCAATTATGATGGTGCCACAAATTTTTGGTACCCTAATAAGAAATGCTCAGGCAGACATGTTGTATCAGAATAAAGCACTTTTTTTCTTTGGCCGGTATTTTTACTTTTGGACCAAAATGGATGATGTCCTTTTTCCCGTTTTAAGGAACAAGCCCATGTAGTAGAGTTCCATCAATTGGTAATGATGGACCAGATACTGTGACCGTCAAGAGAGACTGGAAGTGAAAACAGTAGCGCGGCACAGACCACGTATAACACGGTGTACGCTAATATGAAAAATAAAATGTCCCAAAATCACTAATGGCTTCGCCTCTTTAACAATGTTAATAATGGTAATGTTAATGTAATTCCGGATATGTCTACTTAGTGGATTTCAAAGCAGTCGATCTAATGTTTGATCCGTAAAGGTTACAAATAGAATAACACACAAATAAAAGCACATTCACTAAACATATGGTGTCGGAAGCGCCTTGGGGTTTATGAGGTTAAAAATACCTGAACATACCCCAAAAAGTAAACGTATACATATATTTTTGTAATTTACTCATAAATTACCGACGTGGCAATTGAAGGGCGTGAGAAACATCGCCGCCTCGCACAGCGTTTGTATAATTATGAGACAATTTTATTGGTCCTTTATTTATAATTTAATTATAATTCTTAATACATATCTACATAATACTTTAAAGAATTTATGAAACCTTTTCTGTAAACTACATCTTTGCTAATGCAGCAATAACCTTACTATAATCTAACTAAAACTAAAAACAGTCTACGTATATTTTTTTCCATATATAAGCTAGTAATTGACTACAGTTTAAACTGATGGTAAGTGGCGATGTAACCCAGGGTGGTAAAACGTACTAGCTTGATAAAAACCTATTCACTCTTGTCTTAAAAACTCCTATATTATAATCGGACTGAAATACTGACGCAGGAAGACCATTCCAGTCTTTGGCTGCACGTATTATGAATATAGAAGCAAATCGCTTCGTAGTGGCAGGTATGTCTACGAGGTAGGGGGATGCTCACTGTACTCCTAGTAGTCCAGCGGTGAGAGGGAAAAGGAGGAAGAATTGAGGATTTTCTTGACTAGTATAAAATATTAACATACTTACATCATACATGTA
>WUAW01038271.1:0-11328 GCA_017165845.1 Thaumetopoea pityocampa | reverse complement strand
TATTATAAAATTGTTAAATGTCAAATTTTCAAAAATCAAAGATATTTAAAAACAAACTACTCAGATCGACAGAATTAAGGGATTCTGAAACCAAATCCGTCGATTTTTGTTTGTTTGTTTGTTTGCTCGGGCTTCACGCAAAAATCAGCTGGTAGATTTTGATTAAATAATTATAGTCTTAAAGGTACTATTCCGACTTAAATACTGCGGTATGTTTCATCAAAATCGGTCCAGTAGAATTGAAGATACAGCTTGATCCCTGTTTTAAGATTCGAGAGTCGTTTTTAGATTTTTATATAAATTTATGATTGTGTCGGGATTTCCCATGAAGGCGGAAAACCGACATACACGCGGGCGGAGCTGCGGGCAAAAGCTAGTTATAAATATAAAGAATAAAATTTATTTTTAATTATGACAGTAGTTCGGATATCACTGACTTTCACTCATACTTCAAACAAAAAAATACACAGAGTATTGAAAGATTGTTTGTACCAAATTGGTCAAACGCCATAAACCAAGAAGTGAAGTGAAAGATTGTTTGGAAGAGATCGCAAATTGTGATAAAACCGTCTAATGTACACTTTCTTTTTACTTAAATATCATGTTTATAATCTGTTTATATTGGTATGCAATAATGACTAGATAGGCACTCTATCTATCTACGTAATTAATCTGTTTGAAACAGCTTATTTGCTCAAGGCATGTTTTTTGTGTACCCTTTTATATTTGCTGGGTATATTTGTCAGACCTGGCCGCTAACTATGGGCCTTATGAGGAAGCTTAAAGTAGCTCAATGTGCTATGGAGAGAGTTAGGCTTGGTGTTTCCCTGCGTGATCGAATCAAAAATGAAGAGATTCGTAGACGTAACTGACATAGCGCAGCGTATTAGTAGGCTGAAATGGCAATGCGCAGGGCGCATAGCACGAACAACCGATGGCCATTGGGGCCGCAAGGTGTTGGAGTGGCGGCCACGAACTGGAAAGCGAAGCGTGGGCAGGCCTTACACAAGGTGGACTTATGACCTGGTTAGGGTTGCGAGAGCCCGCTGGATGAGAGCAGCGCAAGACCGATCTTTCTGGAAATCCTTGGGGGAAGTCTATGTTCAGCAGTGGACGTCTTTGGGTTGAGATGATGATGATGATGATATTTGTCAGAAGATTCTGATTTTTTCTCTGTTCCTATCTAAGTGGTCCAGCTCCTGAATCACAAGTTTTTCAATCCTAATCACCACCATATTACGGTTCAGTCACATCGATTCCTCGTGTTATGTGCTCAATTAATAGGTAGTATTTTTGGTCTATTGATGCCACACGACGAGTGTGACCAAAAAGGTCGTAGATTCGATCTCAGTCCCGTACCATTGAATTATTTCTACTTCATGCACGGACTACATTATATACACCAATGTAATTAATGGAGACGAAAAACTTCAAGAGGAAACCTGTATGCCCGCATGGGTGTATGAAGTCTACTAACCCGCATTAGGCCAGCATGGTAAACTACGGCCTAATTCTCCTAGTTAGGGGAGTTTATGGCCGGAGTTATGGTGCATGCGCCTGGAGTGGGGACGAATATGGACTGGGAATGATGGTAATGATTTCTAAATACCCTCACTATTATCTAAACACAAAATTATGTTAAAATTGATTTTGGTAGAGATGGAGAAAATAAATTGCAATCAAGACCGCCGTTCCGCGCCACGTGGCGCTGCATAATAATAGCACCAGGTCGTCTGTTACCGCGGGTGCAGTGAGAAGCATCTGAGGGATGTACCGACACTACAGCAGCGACAGCGTTAACTTGCGATTCAACAACATCTACTGTGATCTTAAGATGTCTGTCAGTAGTGGATTCTATAGCAAATACCTACAGATTATGGATGAGATTCACCGGACTTCCGCAGGCTGATGATGATAAAGACCACAATTGAATGAAGACCAATATTGAAGGGTCCAACAGGTCAGGGAGTACTTAGTCTTTTAGCCTGTCCGGTAAATAGATTTAAGCGACCTCGGTTCCCCGAGCTATTGCTGTCTCTTCTTACTCCTTCTGAGATAGTTGTATCCTATATCCTATAATCCTACTCCTAAATAATTATTCCATATAATTCCATATTCCTTGCTCAATACACCTTTTCTACCTCATCCTCTTTCCTTTCCTCTCTACTGAGTCGTGGGAACGCAATGAGGAAGTTTAACACTTTTGAACCTTATAAAATGGCGGCGTCGTGGTTCGCCACACGACACGTCTCGTTGCCCGCGGGGGTTAAAGTTGGACTGCGGATAGCCACTTTACTACATTGAATGATAGTAGCAGGTGGAAGAAAGTGGGCTCTGCCTACCCCAATGGGAAAGAAACGTGACAGTATGTATTTATTATTAATCCATCTATGTACCATGGTCTCTGTCTACCCTTATGGGATATCGGCGTAAGAGTACGTATGTATGTATGTACCAATATTGAATTCTAATTACGTATTATTGTTACCTTTCAGTTAATAAGTACTTACTGAAGAATTTCTTTAAAATTTGGCAAAACATTAGATAAGAATGCAATTGGACACACGCGAATGGACTTTATTATGAGCATCACCATCATGTTGCTATTTCAGATAAAGCCGTGAGTTTTAGCTAGTACATAATAATACCTAATCGAGCCACCCACCAGCCTCCAGCCCTAGAGATTATTTATTTAGAAATTAGGATTGGGTTCTTTGATAATAAGTCACCCGCGATTCTATTTTTATCATCCCTCTTGTCCTCAATAATTTTTTCACTAATGAATCCTGAGCCTATCAGTCAGCCGTTCTTGAATATGCGATCTTCAAGGCGCTACATACATTGTTTTACTCCAAATGGACCATTACGCTCAAAATTTCTAAAACCGGTCCGTCCATCGAGTCGTTTTTCTACTACTTGTACGATTCACCGTTTATTTGTACGGTATTCTTTCACAATAACCAATTATTTATACTAAATAAAAGAAACACAAGACATGTGAACTTAATAAAAACTTATGTTTTGCAGACAAGCGTTCTTCTAACTGAACTGTACTACAAATAATTGCAAATAAAAACTGATGCAAACATGAATATGCTGTGAAGACTATAGTAAAACATATAATTTATTATAATAACGTTTATTAATTTACACTTATAATCATATAATACTTACGAACTGCTTTCGATACAAATAAGTGGATCACCTAATTATTAAGACATTTAGATGGTCGAGCAGTGCATAACTCGTGCGCGGTCTTTGTCTGTTTTAGGTGTATTTAATAGTCGTGTCAAGGGGTCAGCGACTCCCAATCGGTATGACATCAGACTCACTACTTAGGATTACAAAATGTTTACTCTCACTCACGTAACTGCGACAGGCTTTACCGTAAGAGTTTCAATAAATTTTGTAACCTCATTATAACCTGCCAACACCATTGTGATGTCTGATGAGACACAACTTTCATTTGGGTATAGTGTTTTGGTGTTGTATCAGCAATTTCTCATGAACGCTCAGTATGGTGAACACAAGAAGGATTACGGCCAATGTTGCATAATATTTTCCGTTGTTTACGGTTTATATAAACACGGTTTGACTTAGTTACGTTTTGGTTGATATTAAGTTATAATCGGAATTTAGAATAATTATTTCGGATATTTTACTAATTCCTTAGATTGTTTTCATTGTTGGTCTGACTTTTTTATTTTTCCTTTCTCAATAAAGAGCAATAAATTTACTTAATTACTTTCCTTTAAAGTTTTATAATGGCGCTAAGAAATTGAAGTATTACTTAAGTCTTTTCTCTTTTAATTTTGTAATAAACCGCTAACACCGAAAAACTGATTATTTCTATAGATTAAATCTATATCTAAAATAATTTTACCTATTCCGTGTTTCGGTCGAGACTTAATAAAGTTGATGATGGCCAATATCTGAATAGCACCAGTCGTCACAAGGATTGAGAAGGTTCCGAGCATGACGTCTGACAGCAGCTGATTGATATATGGTATATGGCATAATGCTAGAAGGAAGAAGAACATTTGAGAACAGCCCGGCGGGTGCAGTTAACACCATATTAAGATATCTTAAAAAAAGTCGTATCGTATATTTTTCACTCGAACGCTGTTACGTCACTCCTTTTTAGTTTTTTCAAGTTAACAACTTTAGGTAAATTATTTCTCTTCACTAAATAATAAGTATCATCTACTTCTGCTTCCTGGTGTCAACTCAATCTACTCCATTTTGCTTCAATATCTTCAACAGTGAGTCCAATAGTGTCCATGTCCTGGTTCACGATATCAGCGTTTTTAGGGTGAACCCAAATTGTGCCTCAAGGATAGTCCTGCGGACGCACTTTCTCTGTAGGCACATAACGTTGTAAAACCACCTCAATCGATTCTTGTCTTGTCTTGGTGCCCGTACGTTAAGGGATATTTAAAGTATGTATGATATCAAAATGTGCAACGACACTCATCTTCTTCATCTTTGTGACGCGGAGATTCTGAACATATCTACTCAAGGTCGCCCAACACGCTACCATAAAAGAGAACCGGTCTGATGATACCATTATACATGTGATCTTGAGCAGTTTTTAAAGTATCTTACGATCACACATCTCTCCAGAGATATCTGCCCGCACCAGTACCGGCCTGCAGTGCTATTCACATTCATTCTTATGCGGAACTGGAAACGAAATAGTCATCCTAACTAATATTACAAATGAGAATATGAATTTGTTTGTTTATTTGTTACACTTTTACGCCTAACTACACAACCGATCATCATGAAATTTTGTACTCACATTGTCAGTGGTACAAAAAAGGACACTGGGTACATTTTATCCTAAAAGAAAACTGTTCCTGAGAGATAGAAAAAATATATTTTCAACTGTCTCTGTCATGTATTTGAGGACACCAACGCGAGCGAGGCCGCGCGTAAAACCTAGTATTATAATAAAACTGTAATTGAAACAAATTGGTACACTACATGTTTTACCTTATAGACCTTATAGGGACAGTTTTTTTAATATCTTAAAAAAATTGAAATAAGACCAGGCAAAGACTATTTTCGACGGGGAACTCGCTCATATATTACTTACAGTCTGGGATAGGATTTGGACTGTTTTAGTATAATCGGCAAAAAAAGAGGTACCTATTAACATTATAATTTTTTTTAAATTTAATTTATGAACCCGAAGATCCGCGTGAAAGTTGTCGTGTTGATAAATGATCTATGAGAGTGGAACCGCGAGCAACAACTAGTTAGGAAATTATTTCGACGAAGATATAATGTTAATTTCTATGGTTCTTTAAATACATAATGCAAACCTGATCTGGATTCTTCGGACTTGTGGTTTCCGTCTTCGATTCTGTACACCATGATTTGTAAATAGTCCAGCTAGACATCGTGACGAATGGTTCTGAAAATGTATAACACAGATTCAAATTATCAAAATTTACACATTATAAAATGGGTAACGACACGTCTCGTTTCCCGCGGGTGTGAAAAATGAGCTATGGATAGTCACTTTGCTCGTAGCAAATAGAAAAAAGTGGTTTCTGCCTACCCCAATTATTTTGTAGTACTGTGGTCAGTATCTTCGCCTGTCACGCAGGAGATCAAGGTTTGATTCCCTGCCGGAGAGCCAAGGGAAAAGGCGTGATTGTATGTATATATGTCTGTGTGTATGTACAAGTTTTTAGAACGTCGCTAAAATATAGATCAATTCGGTATCATATATCATAGTCGGTATCATAGTCCATTTTAGATTGTCGTAATATTATAAACGCGAAAGGGCGGTGAGTGATATAAACCATTTTTTATTCTGCGAGATTGTGATTCTTATGGGATAGCATAACATCAGAAATATTGTGTAGTCTAGCCACAGAGTACAGTCGCGGTAGTATAAGTTATATAACTCTTCACAGATCGGTATCTCAGAATTAAGTTTATTGTTCCCGTCTCTGACAAGTTTGACGTCTTGAAAATAATGACGATCATTAATAAAACAGTAGATAACCCATGTCCTAGCCTAAGGCATTTTAGTTGAGTCCAACGTAATCATGGAACTTAAAAAGTAATCAATCCGTTCTCTTTAGCCACGTATACAAATTGTGTCTTCAATGACTCGTGAAATCTCACGACTCTCACTGAACAGAATGTTGTGAAACATTTTAAACATCCGCCGGTGGAGCCATAATGCCCATTTACTTTCAAACTTTATTAGTTAAAATTTGCTAGGTTACTAACAATTCCACTATGTGAAAATAACAGATTACTACGGTAGTTCACTGTACAGTATGTAGAGTTACCAGGTGCCCAAATTTGCACAGGATAACCCGATCCATTTGACGAGGATCCCTTTAACGAGAATCAGAACGTTTTGATTTAGAACAAGTTTATATTTAATTATACACAATAATTATAGTAATTAGACATCCAATTACATATAGTAACTCAATTTTAAGTTAATCTCGCCTATGTACATCAAATTATTGTTATGTGATTTTAAGTTTTATTTTTAGTGCGTTAGTTGTGCAATAAAAAAGTAAGACAAAATATATTTATTTACCAAAAGTTTCAAATATCATTAAACAGAATGGCCATAATACACCAGATATATTTTTCAATAAATAATTAAATACATAAGCTCATGTTATGACAATGAAGGTGAAAGATTTATCCTTGAAATGTTATTTTGCAACAAAACGAGCGGTCCACCTGAACTGGAAACGCGATTGTCCATCACACGACCTCTACTTGATCGATTAAAATGCTAATTTCGATTATTTATTTATTAGTCAAGCGCCAACAAAGATACAAAACCGCTTATCCATCTTTTTTATATCAATAATATCATATGGGATTAGAAGCATTATACAAGTATATTTTTGTCTAATGGAAATTTGAAGACAGTTTAATACCACTACGAGAATCAATTACTGGTACTACATTGTTTTTACAATATATTTAATACAAAAATATGTTTCAAGTCTTATGATAGCAACTCCAATGACGCTGCACGCTAATTAGGTAAGTAATTTACTGTAACTCTTACAGCACGTACTCATATTTAACGTCTTTTTGCTTTATCAAAGATTTTTGAAAGACAATAAGACAACTTCATTTATCCACCCAGTGTCTATGCTTCCAACTAAACCCAAATTCCTTAATTAAAAATGTATTAGGAATATTTCGACTTTTCACTGTAAATAAACTTATAGAGAGACAATGGGCTATTTATCTATCATTCTTCTATTTATCTATCATTCTTCTATTTATCTATCATTCTTCTATTTATTTATCATTCTATTTATTTATCTAGCTTTTTTCGTGCAGAAATTCCTGACGCATATCATTGTGCAGAGGGCACGAACGGCCGAGGGAACGTCCACGTCGGACACGTCAGCGGGGTGTGACGTCTCCTCACGTGCGACCCGACAGAGATACTATCCGAAGCAACAATACCCTGTGGCTAGGCAACCATATATATCTTCCTGTGGCGAAGCGTTTCTAATTTCAATTCAGTGTTGAAACTGTCTCGTACACATTTCGTAAAATTTTATATTAATATAATATCTTTTTAAATTATTTCCTTTTGCAATATGTATTTCTAAACGACAGCACAAAACAGTTAAAATTTTGAGTAAACACTCGTGTAGATAATAAGTTTCAAAGCATAGTAACCATGTTTTAGAACGGCTTCCCTTTTGAAAATGTTCACCTTCCTCGCTCCTACCCTCTTGCCAAAATTCAAAAATAGATACGATAGATAAACACTTTCACTTTTATTATCCAAGTGTGGATCGTACCAAAAAAAACATCTTACTGCGACGATCTAACGAACTTATTCTTAAATTTTCAGAGGGCGAGTACTTTCAATATTTGATAAAAAAAATCAATATTAATACTTAAAAATTTTATTACAAAAAACAAATTAAAACAAAAATTACATATTAAAATCATAACTAAAGTTATATATTCATCTTAAAATGATTGATTTTAAATTACTACCTACGCTTAAAATCCGGTAAAATATTAAACAATTCCAAGTTCACTAAATATCCTAATTTTACATGTTTAATTTATGAATTAATTATGTATAATAATTTCATTTAGTATTTTTGACGATTTATTCGGCGGAATTGTTGAAGATTGCAAACTTATCGCAGGATGAAATAAGTTTGTATTGGAAAAATTGTCCAGCTAAGCTATGATAATATACTATAATTAAGCTGTGATTACAATTCGGATAATTATTTGTCTTAATATTAATCAATGAACTATAGTGAACATAGTATAGAAACATTTTCTTGATATCAAAGAAACATTAGCCCAATAATGGTTACAGGTATAATTCAAAGAGCAGCACACATTTCACATAATATTGATCCACATAACGAAACGTCCAACACATCACGTCATCGTAAGAGTTGCCATTGCAAATGCTAATAGGGTTGTCCATCAAATGTGGCTTATTTTATTCATGTTTATAAATTCTAATTGCTGGAATATTTGAAGAAATATACAGGTGTTATTGATTTTTTTTAAACGCTCTGTGATCTAATGTCAAACCGATAAAAATAACTTTTGTATGAATATACTGTATCTGAGAAGTATCTCAAAACGTTTACGTCAGAGGTTCCCAGACTTTTTTTTCTCATAGATCACTTTCAAGATTTAGCTGGTTCTGGTGGACCACTTTGGGAACTAAGGGTTTACGTAGAGCAGAGGTCCTCAAACTTTTTTGTCTTGTACCATTTCTAATGTTTTTCACTTTTGAGTAGACCCCAAAAGCGTAGTTAATATAAAATTTTTGCAAATCTATCAACATCAAATGTGGTTTTCACAGTTGGCGTAGACCCCTTGCAGGTCCCCGTCGACCCCTGGAGGTAGATATGGACCACTTTGGGTATCAATGACATAGAGTATCGACAACGTGCCTGTAGAAATTCTGTTTAAATAAGAACGAGCGAACTTCTTAAATTAGAAAATCTGCGTATTTGTCATATAAACATATGCCGCATATCATTATGGCATATATGCCGTTTTTGCATTTTCTCACATTTTACATAAGTATTTTTGCATCCCTGTTGGCAAGGCGACGACAAGAAGGTTGCGGCTAGGGTTACCGAGTTTTTAAGAGAGTAAAGTATAAAACTTATCTAAATGACCATAAAAAAGGATTTGGCAAAAAAAAACATTTTCATTGACTCGGAAATAAAGTAGTACCTATACTATTATATTATAAATTATATAGTCAAGTAAAATGAATTAAGATACATTATTATAAAGTTATATTATATGGTTGGCAACCTTAGCCTCGGCGACGATGCGGCGACGATTCGGCGGCGGGTGGGTGACGACAATTACTATAAGTGCACGACGTGATGTGTAGGCAGATTCGTCTCAAGCGAGCGGCAAGCTTCCATATTTACTTATCCGGTAACTTACCGGTTTCACACGAGTGGGTCGCTAAGTAGTTCTTTTCGTATGTTAATTTGACCGGTCTCTATAACTATCAAATTATAATATCCTCGACGTTAAATTCGATAAGCAAAATACATACCTACCACTGTGTTACCAATACTATCTTATATTTACACAAGTATTTATTGATCTAAACACATGTATTGAGAATTAACCTCAAAACGAATAATAAAATAGCTTCCACTATCAGTTTCATATTTCCAATAGATTAAGAAATAGGTTGTATATAACTGGAATTATATGTATAGATTTACACGTATGTCGCACGGTAGTTTGTCATTTGAACCCACCTGTATAACATCAGATCTTGACTTATGTGGGGACAACGTTAAGGCGAAAAAGTAGAATATATACCTATTGTCCCTGTAGACACAAATATGTTACATTCATTTAAAGAAATAAATGAGTTATTGTCATAGAAAGCTTACAACGGTACACCGTTTTAGTCGATATGGAGTTATATTGAGAATTTTATTGTATGATCAGATTACTTTAGTTGAATTGTTTTAATTTTCACATATCAATGCGATGTTTCCTAATTAGCCGATATGCTTTCTCATCGAAATAGTGAACTACAAACAGCTCTCCTTTAAAGTTTCTATAATAGCGCTTAGTCAATAGTTGAAAGATATACCACCGTTGATACTTTATTTAATGAAGTTACGAATATATACTACGATTACATAAAACCTCTTAAACTAAGATAAATTAGTAGTATAGTAGATACTATTTCTGGCATTATCGAAAACATATACACAAAACGCTGCATTAAAATAGCATAAACACAACAATTAGCTTAATCCTAGTTTTGGCTAGATCAGTGTGTGCAAATGTATATTGTCCGACATTGATATCATATTTCAAAACAATTGGTTGAACGGTTGACACATGAAGAGGTTACAAAAAAACAAGCAGACAAACGCACATTCCCATTTATGGTATTAATTTGTGTGAATGAATAATGGTATGTTGTCATATCCACAAAAGTACTATTATTTTTATAGTGACAACGAACATAGGACGATATGAAACATATTCACCACTAAGAGATAAAACGCGACCTCGGGGCAGAGTGTATGTTCCGGGTTCGCGCCTCCGACCGGTCGTCGCGTCTACCTTGTCAACTGCAATCGGTTTAACGTCTTATGCACTACATTATTTATATTTAATTTTAATTACATCGAATTAGAAAGGTACTGTCCTAGAAGTATATCTAGAAATGATAGTGTTGGCCTGTCTTGGAAAAATATAATATAAGACTGCTAAATATCGATTCTGGCCAACAAAATAAGCTCTTCTCGTGAACTGTATTGTCTGGTACACAGTTTTTAGATTTAAAGTCATCATCAACATCATCATCAACATCCAAACAGAAAAGGTTTAGATAGCAATCTAAAATTGGGAAAATATTTGGGAAGCATCCCAAAATCATCAAAAATATTTTTTTGCAAGACCAAGGTACTTAAATAACACCACAACTCAGTTTCTGTTAGTTAAAGTAACCTATGGATTCAAGGTTGAATGGGATTATGATGTTTTTGGTATATCGTTCTTCAGTTGGTAACATATCAGAATAGTTCAAGGAGCATATATGGATATTCATATATATACATATGTACGTTATACCAATACGAACGTATTTAGCGAATGGTACCTAGTGATATGTCACTGTTTCATACCGTTCACTTGTTTACAGGTGTGTAGTTTAACGCTTACTGCGTGGACTTCTTGTTACATATACGATTTGTTTACCAAGCATGTGCAGTGAGATTTATTTATTTATTTATTTATTTACACTTCATACACAAATAGCATATGGGCGGACTTAATGCCTGAAGC
>WUAW01038270.1:4115-14860 GCA_017165845.1 Thaumetopoea pityocampa | reverse complement strand
CAAAACAATTATAGATTTATATAAAAAGCCTAAGTACCACTTTTACTTGAGCTCTCGTACCTTAACGGCGGTTACTAAAGCAGGGATCAAGCTGTATCATCAATTCTCTTGGACCAATTTTGATGAAACATGGCACAGTAGTTAAGTCGGAATAGTACCTTTATGACTGTAATAGTATAACCGAAATCTAACCGCTGGTTTTTACGTGAAGCCTGAATAAACAAACAAATAAACATCGACGAATTTGGTTTCAGAAGTCCTCAAGTAGTAATCGATTTCAGAAGTTTTTTTTTAATTCTATAATTTAAAAATGTTAACATTTAACAATTTTATACCGGTATAGATGTATATAATAATATTTATCTATATAAGTATGTATATCGTTGTTTAGTACCCAAGACACGGTGACTCCTAATTTGGGGCTAGATTTGAGTAAAAAAGTGTTCACAATATTTATTTATTACTATTTATTAACCTCAGAGGGCAATTCCTCATCAAATTATCGTTCTGTCAAGAGCGACACGATTAAAAAGAAGAAGAAAAGAATATAACTTGGTTTGAACTCTGTAACATGAATAATAATCACCATCATCCTACAGAGGCACAAACACCTCCTCCAATCTGGAGGACGATTAGGCTATATAAAAATTTGTTATTATTTAAAAGAATAATTCATATTTTTTAGGTGATTTTAATAATCCCAATCCCATCTAAATAAATAATAAAGAACCGTTAAAAATGCATCTAATCCATTAAAAAAGTCGTTTATTGTCAAAGAGCACCCTCTATATTATTCACAATGGCATAGATAAACGTGTAAAAGTAAACAAGAAAGTTGAGGTATCATTAACTGACATGGTGGTTTAAAAGATCCCATGGTAGGGGACAACTTTATAAATACTCATATGTACCATATCCGTGAGAATTATTCAATCTCGTAATAAATTATTAAGTGATGCGCGTAACTCGAATTAAATCATATTTATTGTTGGTTATTGTATAAGGTGATAACGAAACGATCGTATTTAGTACTGTTATCTTATTGAGCGGTGAAAATTTGTAAAGAATGGATATGCAGTGCGACTGATACGGAATATTAAAATTATTTTCTTTGCTTCAAATGATTTTGCAATGTTAGATAATCTTAATTCTATTTTTAAATTGAAAGCTATTTGGATCTATAATTATATACTATTATAAAATTGTTAAATGTCAAATTTTATAAATCAAATATATTTAAACTCAGTTCGAGTAATTAAGGGCTTCTGAAAGCAAATCCGTCGATGTTTGTTTGTTTATTTGTTCGAGCTTCACGCAAAAACCAGCGGGTAGTACTATTCCGACTTAAATATCTTATATCAAAATCGGTCTAGTAAAATTGAAGATACAGCTTGATCCCTTTTTTAGTAGGCGCCGTTAACGAGAGCTCAAGTAAAAATCGTTCAAAGCCTTTTTATATAAATGTGTGATTGTTTCGGGATTCCCCGTTTAACAGAAAACCAATATACACATGTTATAATAAATTTATTAAGAAGGTCTGCATTAATTCATGGATATTATCAGGTCTTGTGTAAAACGAAACGATGTCGTAAGATGAACAAATATATAAACAATAAGCAAGACCGGCACGGCTTTTATCTAAGTCTTCATATCGCACATCCAATTACTAATCAAATATTTGCCGTCCATTACCATTTCGAATTGGTAATGATCAGAAGCATCGTAATAATTACCAAGCAACATTACAAACAAACTTTCCTACCGTATCTAAACGCTGCTTATGTTATGTTGAACAAATAGTTTGGTAATTAGATGTTTTCGAAATCCTGTTTGTTACCTCACATTACTGGGTTAGCTTATGATTAACGTTCGTGAACATTTGATTAAAATTGAGTAAATTGTATTCGACGTTTGGAATTTGTGGATCGCCATGACTGATCGGTTGAGAAATAGCGTGACAAGGGATTGATGCAGTGGAGACCGAGTTTAGGTAAACGTGGTGTGGGACGCTTTCCGGTTAGATGCAGTGACGATCTGCGGAAAGTGGCTGGCAGATACTAGTTTCGTGCGGCTGAAGATAGGACTAGTAGGCGCACCTTGGGAGAGTCCTACGTTTAACAGTGGACTGCCGCGAACCAATGATGATGAAGGGATCGATACAAGTTGAAGTATAATGTTGTGAGTCGAGTAAGGAATGCTCCAACGGTTTGGCCATTCTGAAAGGACGAGTGAGATTCTAATGACAAAACAAATATACAGGACATAAGTGAGTGGAACTGTCGGAATAGGAAAAAAACCCAAAGAAAACCTATTCTGATCAAATCAACAACTTGTTTCAAAGAACTCAAATTCGGAGCACTTAATGGATAAAAGTTTATGAGAAGATTTATGAATCAGGGCTTGAAAGCGGTTAAGGTATAAGGGTACGCCATCGAAATAAAATAATTATACCGCTTTGTTTTAAAGGTAGGTCGATATAGGTTACGATTTACGGGTACGGTACCGTTTTAAAATAAAGGTACTACTATTTTCGAGAGATACTGTTATACCCTTATTTAACCTTTGTTATCGAAATTATTTCGGTACCCAAAAATATATTTGCGACGTTGCCAGCTCGCTCGGAGACACGGGGCGCGTAACGAACGGCATTAATGGTCGAACTGTCGTCCGCAATAGGCACAACGCACGCTTTTGCTTGCAAGAGTATTAATTATTCCGTGACTTGCACTCGCCTCTTGTCACGTGTTTATGATTCGTTTATAGTTTGTTTTTATATATTATTATAAATATATATAAATATAATGGGGAGAAAACAAAAGAACGCTGTATATGCTTATTTTTCATTTAATAAAGAGACAAATACATCTAAGTGTTTAGTTCCTGGCTATACATCGGTTATAAAGGTGATTATAATTATTTTTTAGTATTATCGTGAACCTAATATTATCATAAGGTGAATATTACCTACTTTTATTAATTCTAATATGTTTGCACATGGAATTATTTCGTTAATCCACCAAAAACAAAAAAAGAAATTGATGGATGTTCAAAATTATATACCGTCAATGCCAACATTGCCCGTTGTTATTAAAATTGTATAAATTCAATTTTTTTTTCTATACACACATGTATATTTTATCCATATTTAAAAATTAAAAAAAAATTAAACAAATTTGTACGATTTTAATGGCGGTCAAAATTATCGGGGACATTTTGACAACATTGACTACGACGATTTTTGACATAAATGTAAGTCATATAAATAGGTAACATATAACACGATTAATAAGGCAATCTCGGCATAGGTTTGAAAATGTTGTTTGTAGTATTAACATTTTCGTAATGAAATAAGAATCTTATCTATCAATTATTACTCTTTTCAAGTCTCAACAAGCAGTTTTAAATTTTAAGGGTTGTCACATCATTTTATGATGAAAAAAATATTTATTTAAATTCTATTATGGATATCATATGCATATGAAATGCTATTAAATCCAACTATGTGTTTAAAATTAAACGTTTATTAAGTTTAATTTTATTAAAGTATGTGGAACTAAGTTTTTATACTAGGTCATGTCTTGGCGGTCCCCCCTGCAAAAATATCTGGCAGGGGCCTCGAGAATTGTCATATCCCCGGGCAGGACGGAGATATGAGCGGCTTATGCCGTCATGAGCAGGTGCTGAAGTGCTGCGGGGGAGTGGGTTTCCCCCTCAAGAAGTGCTCGATAGAGACCGAGGGGCATCCACAGAGAAGCTCGGAGCCCCTAAATATGTCGAAGAAGGCCGCCGCAAAGTTTTCAGTCAGTAGGAGTCTGACACCCTCCGCAAACCACCCTCGCAACTTGCGGAACTCCTATGAAGGATTATAAAAAGATAATTTCTTAAAGCTGTACGGAAATAGAGATAAAATAACGCTTATAACAATGGCATAAACCAACCGTAAAAGTAATCAACAAGTAAAAAACAACTTTTACAAATAAAACAGTATATATATACAGGGTGTCCCAGAAGGTGACGTTTAGCCGGAATCGGGTAACAGACTAAGTCATAATAGTTATCAGAAAAATATAAAAAAACCTATTACATATTTTAAAAATTATAGACATATACTATATATATAACTACATACAATAAGTTCCCACAGGCTACTGAATGACTTGGGAACAGTGACGATATATACTGCGATCACAAATTTGATCTAATTTCCAATCAAATAAAAAATTATTAACATAAAACTAAAAGTATCCTATATTGGTGGATTTGCTTATAAATTGCTTTTAGAGCAAAGAAACTTTGATTAGCAAAGTTGGCATATTTGACGGTATATCGTAGATTTTAATTTTTAGTATTTCTTTTATAGCTTTGAGTATTAATGACTTATTATATTATTCATTCAGGGTGAGCACGGAACCAACCAAGTCTATCCCTTATCGTCTAAACATCCGGATGAGTACAAAATAGTGAATGATTGAAACAAATTAAATCAAAGCGGCTTGGAACTAGCGCAACTAAATGATGAGAATGATTTAAATATTTCAAATAATAGTGACGATATTGATAATAATAAAAGTCTTGCAAAAACTAGTTCTCTAAAATTGACTTATTTACGTAAGCAGTGTGTAAACTTGGTTACAGTACACGGAAGGCCGTTTTTATTGATGGATGATGTGGCATTTAAAAATATTATAGCTATGACTGCTGTCAGCCCAAGAGAATCTCAATCTCTGAACTCGCATTCAATAAAAAATTCAATTACGAAGGCAGTTGATAAAATACGACAAGATATAACTGAAAATATACAAGGCAGACTAATTTCATTCAAAATTGACAGTGCCACCCGACTAGATAGAAAATTCTTTGCCGTGAATGTTCAGTATATCGAGAACGGATTAGTCGTAGTTAAGACATTGAGTATAACAGAAATGTGGGATAAAGGCACTTCAGAACACCTACGGGAAAAATTATTACACATATTAAGGAAATACAAAATAAGTGTTGATCAAATTTACACAATAACATCTGATAACGGTGCAAATATGAAAAAGTTGACCCGTTTGATAAGCGACATATTAAAAGAAGACAGAGAAAACGACACAACTGATGATGACTCGGAATCAAATTCATATGATGATATGTTACTGGAGGTAACTTTCGATGTAGAGCCATATTCAGTTACTTCAGTACGATGCGCTACTCACTGCAGCTCGCTATACAAGATGGGTTAAGAGAGGATGAATTAATACCAATAATTGAACAGGCGCGCATTATTGTCAGGAGGCTCAGGACATTTTATAAAATCAGACATCTTGACTCAGGACGTTTTATAAATATTATAAAAGCAGCAAAAAAAAATGAAGCTATTTTGGACAATAATACTCGCTAGCATTCAACCTATGACATGCTTGAGCGGTTGAAAACTTTAAGGGTTTAAGGGTAACTTTTGTTCCGAAATGCCGATAGAACCTTTGTATTTGTCCAACGCAACATGGGATGCAATAGATGATTTGATAAATTTATTGAAACCTGCAAAAATATGCATGAAAATGTTACAAGAACAAGAATTAACTCTGGGTGATTTCTTTTACTACTGGACCAAATGTTACATAGAAATATCACACGTGTTAACACCGTTGCTCAAAAGATATGCTAGCATGAAAAACAGACAAAACCATTTGATGACCAATGCTACTTTTGTAAGTGCCATGTGTTTGGATCCACGATTCCAGGTTGTTTTATCGAATGCAGAAATAGCTTTGGCCATGCAACATTTAAATACAACTTGGATGCAAATGTTAAAAATGGAAGCAGAAAAAAATATAATACAGCAAGAAAATTATGAATACCCTGACGGGCGGTCAGGGTATTCATAATTTACTACTTCACTACCCACTACTTTAGCTGTTTCAGAAATAGATGATGAAATGGAATTGATCTTGTCTCAAACTGAGAAAGAGCGGAGATGTCAACAACGCACTCGATATATTCAAATGCGAGCTGATATTTCGACTATTTTACAAAGTTTTTCCAACCATCCACGTCCTACGTTAAAAGAGGATATATTATTATTTTGGGAACAGAAAGCTCTATCTGAGCCGCAGTTGTATCGCCTGGCAAAAATAGTACTCGCAGTGCCTACCACGCAAGTGAGCGTTGAACGCCTATTTTCTTCCTTAAAATATGTAATGAATAATTTACGTTATAGCTTAAATGAAAACATCTTAGATGACATTTTAGTTATAAGAAATAATAAATAAATACATTGTCTGTTTTCGTTCATTGGGGTAGTCCTCACGTTTTTATTGTAACAATCTAATATGCATCAAAAATTGGTCACATGATTAAGATACGGGCCTAATATAAAAGTATATTAAAATTTAGTTTATCCCGTTATAATTTGATTTATCAATAATTTTCTGATTTTCATTATATTTACCCTCAATTTAATCTTGCCACTTAGAATATTGTTTTTTTTTTACTATTAAGAATAAAAATGTATGTGAGTTTTTACAAAGAAAACTACTAAAACTAACTTAAAAAAATAATGAGAATGAATACAATGTACGCTATAAATCTTTTTTGCACCATTCCACTTTATTAGCAGGGAATATTATCAGTTCTAATAATGTTTTTTATAGAAATATGTAATTTTTTTGAAAAAATTGTCTTCAGATAGGACAAATAAAAATTCTCATATGTATACGTTGTTAATAAAATGGCAACATATAATTTATTCGACATTAGAATAAACATTGTCTTTTTTTTCTTAACATAATCTATAATAAATAATAAGTCCAGTCGAAGAAATAATTTCAATAACATTGTTAATTTTAATTATACTCTTACATTCATAGCTCTTGCGTATTATTTCTCAAATACTTCAACTATGCTGCATATTTTTTCGTAGTACTCACTTGAACTTGGTGTTATTAATTTCATCTCTGCTGCCATGGTTCATATTCCGGCCCAATCCACTCCACTTTGTTCGGCCTTCATCCATCCATTTATTTACTCTTGGTCTATTTCCAAACTTTTGCCCGCGGCTCCGCCTGTGTGAATGGCGGTTTCCCACTACATGGGAAATCCCGAAACAATTATAGATTTATACAAAAAAGTCGTAGGCCATTTTTACTTGAGCTGACATTCCTTAACGGCGGCTACTAAAACAAGGATCAAGCTGTATATCTAATTTTACTGGCTACATGGGAAATCCCGACATAATTATAGATTTATATAAAAAGCCGAGTGCCACTTTTACTTGACCTCTCGTACGTTAATGGCGGCTACTAAAACAGGGATCAAGCTGTATATTCAGTTCTACTGAATCAATTTTGATGAAACATGCCCCATTAATAAGTCGGAATAGTACCTTTAAGACTGTAACAGTTGAATAAAAATCTACCAGCTGGTTTTTGCGTGAAGTCCGAACAAACAAACAAACATCGACGGATTTGGTTTCAGAAGCCCTTAATTAGTCAATTTGAGTAGTTGTTTTTAAATATCTTTGATTTTTGGAAATTTGACTTTTAACAATTAATATTAACTAATATAAACTAACATTTAATTAATTTTTTTTAATTTATATAAACTATCCTTTGCTCGCGGCTCCGCTCGCGTGAATGTCGGTTTTCCGCTACATAGGAAATCCCAACACAAAAGAAAAAATAAAAACATTTATATAAAAAGACTAAGAACCATTTTTACTTGACATCTCGTACCTTAATGGCGGCTACTAAAACAGGGATCTGTATCTTCAATTATACTGGACTGATTTTGACGAAATTACAGCATTATTTAACTCTGAATAGTACCTTTAAAACTGTAATAGTTTAATTAAAATCTATCAGCTAGTTTTTGCGTGAAGTCCGAACAAACAAATAAGCAAACAAACAATCTTCGACGGATTTGGTTTCTGAAGCCCTTGATTAATCGATCAGAGTAGTTTGTTTTTAAATATCTTTGATTTTTGAAAATTTGACATATAACAATTTTATAATAGTATAGAAAAGTATAGAGTATGGGAGTATAGAATAGATGAGTATTCCTTTGTAACGAATGTGACTGAGTAATCTCATGTATTTATCAGTTATCATTTATCATCTCTATACTAGGAATGGCGTATACCGAGATATTGTTGACAGACGCATATATCAACGTCGACTATAATCTACTGAACAGACAAATGTAGATACGAATAACCTTTTAAGGGTAGTGAACTTCTCATTGTCACTGTCGCGTATAATTAGCATTTCATCAGCATGAGTGGCTTGTTATTTTCTACTAGCGTTTGCCCGCGGCTCCGTCCGCGTGAATGTCGGTTTTCCGCTGTATGGGAAATTCCGACACAATCATAGATTTATATAAAAAGCCTTTCAACCATTTTTACTTGAACTCTCGTACCTTAAAGGCGGCTACTAAAACATATATCAAGCTGTGTCTTCAATTCTACTGGTCCGATTTTGATGAAACGTGTCGGAGAATTTAATTAGGAATAGTACCTTTAAGACTGTAATAGTTTAACTAAAATCTATTCGCTGGTTTTTGCGTGAGGCCTGAACATACAAACAAACATTGATGGATTTGGTTTCAGAAGCCCATAATTAGACGATCAGAGTAGTTTGTTTTTTAAATATCTTTGATTTTTGAAAACTTGTCACTTAACAATTTTTTAATAGTATAGCTATTGTACTAGAGCTTTTTCTATAAAAGGGAGGGTTTATCAATATCTTCACGCTTCACGAGTATCTTGGGAATCGTTAGAAATGTCCGTTGAATCGCAGAGTCATGGTGGTGTTGCTATACCTGATCTATCTCTCAGTCGGTTCTTCCGCCACTCAACAACAGCAGAAGCGGTCCAGCAACTGTGTTTGTCTCATACAACGTGTAGATCGTGCCCTCTGAAACAAGATTTTTCCAAGTATTTCTACTGACGTAGACCAGTTTCTATTAGCAAGTTCGTAAAAGAATTTAATGGAAACTGATCTGCAAGTTCTAACGAGTTTTAGGCGAATTAGTAAGTATTGTTCGTTTACTACTCTCAACACATACATTGCTGGCTATGTGAGGATGTCGCTCATCCAATAGAATAATGACGTAATTGCAAAAAAGTTAAAATTTTATTTTGTGTTTAATTTGGATGATTTGTTGTTTAGTATGGATTTTTTTTCGAGAATGCTCTTTATTATTAATAATAATCTATAAATAAATTATAAAAATTTATAATAATTGATATGATTTTCAAAACGGGTATAATCCAATTTTAAACTGAAACGCTTCTTCTGATAAATTGCAAAAATGTTATTACGGCATTGTTCTATTGGATGAGCGAGTGTTGATAATTATTGCCGCGCCCTAGTAATAATGGATTTTCTCGCAAGACCATTTACTTATTGTGATACAACAAATTTCCCCGAATATGACCGGCTACTGAGACAATTCTCCACACCGCAGGTACGCGCGTTGTTGGCTCCTTAATGTTGATGCTATCTCACGACGGTACTCTTCGTATTAGTAGATGGCCAGTTTGATCACAGATTCTTTTTTATCCTTCAATTTTCACAAGATTAGTTTCTCATATTTGCCAGACTATAGTTGTTTGTGTTTAATTCTTCTCTTCCAGTCTGCACCGTTCGCTAAGTGCATCGTACGCAGACAAAGCTGGATCGTCACCAAAGTAAAGTGAACTATTTATATTGTCAGTACAAAAATTGACGATTCTTCTTCCTTTGGTATAGACTCAGGTTTGCAAAATTTTTGTCACTAACTAAACCAATTTTTGTTTGATGAATCGGCTTAAGATTGTCTAGTCGATACCAGAAAAAATTATGGATTAAGTAAACTTATAGACTTTTGATTTGGATTTTTATGAGAAATTTATATGCCATCAAATACACACACACACACACACACACACACGCGCGTCGCGCACACGCGCACACGCACAGACGCGCACACGCACACACGCGCACACGCACACACACACACAAACACCTACGCACGCACGCACGCACACACACGCGCACACACACACACACACACACACGCATGCACGCACGCACGCACGAGAAATTCAATGAAGAGGTGTTCAGCAAAATTAGAGTGTTGGCTTGGGGACTGTTTAACTAACTTGTAAGGAACATCCCCCTGAAGATAAACGGCAACGGTTGCCGTTTATCCACCCTTGCCTGTTCTGTCATTACGTACCAGCTTAAATCCGGGCAACGGATATTGTATGGAGGGAAGGGCAGGCTTAAGAAAAGATTCAAAAATTAAGACAGCATGAACAAGTTCAGAATCGAAAGAAGTTAATAGGTCAGAATAGTGAGCAGGAATGCTCTGAGCATTTCTGTGAACTACATTAAAAAAAAATCTGAAAAAATTAAATGTTGAAAAAAAGTATGTTATTACAGTAGATAGTAATAATATTTTACAGTTGGAATTCATTCTAAGTTAAAGTTTATAATATTTATTTTCTAAGCATTCATTCACCCCTATGATACTATCAGATATCAATAATTTATCTCAAATCTCTGTGTACCCATGCAACTGTCAAATGCCAACTGACCCGTTAGAGCAATGCATAGGGTCTCTTTATACAGAACGAGTACGACACGGAAGCGATAGTCACATCAAATTAACCGTGAATAGCATCGTTTCTAGAGTTTTGATTTTTATACTTCGTATCTAAAAAGTTTCGAGAGTATCATAACGCATATTATACTTATACTATTATTATATATATTATATGT
>WUAW01038269.1:3294-25328 GCA_017165845.1 Thaumetopoea pityocampa | reverse complement strand
GATATGTGAATGGATATATGGATATGTGAATGAATATATGGATATGTGAATGGATATATGGATATGTGAATCAGTATCATCACCATCGCATAGCGAAAGCGCGGGTTTTAGCTAGTTCTATGTAAAACCTGAATAGTCCTACATTGGTGCTAATTGTGTTGTAATAGAACTTAACTAAATATACTCTCTCTCTCTCTATATATATATATATATTTTCTAAGGCCAAACACCAATACGAGATAGCTACAATTTTGGTGCTGTCAGTTTTGTTTAGATACGTTCAAAATTAAGAAATTTAGACGTGATCTCGGAACATGCCGACTAAAGATATGCAAAAACGCAACGTTTTACGCAAAGGTACAACCTTTTGACAGAAATGTAGGTCGGTACTCGCTAAAAGTGTTTACCATCTCGTTTTGGCGTTTGGCATCAGAAAAAGATAGGGAGAGTGTAAATTTAGTTAGGTTGTGTTACAGTAGAATTACCAACATTGTCACTTGATAAGAATAGAACTTAGTTCGATAAATAGTAATTTTGTTTCGAAAAGCTTGCGAGATTCTTGCAGTAAAACTGGGTGTGCAAAAAAAAACTAACACTAAAACCTGATTTACTGGTGCAAGACCAAGACTGGGTGAGTCTCGTCTGGGTCTTGCATAGACGACACTAAATTCAGGTCTCCCATAGTCATTGTTTACGGAGTATTTTGGCAATGATTATCGTGGTTGACAAGAGCAGCATCTGTAGTCAGTGTACATTTAACTGTACACAGGAATGTGCACTTGTGAATTTGCAAGTTGACTCTCATGACGATTTAACGGAAAGAAGTTATTTTCTTCTAGTTATTCTATTTTGCCGATTATTTTAGAGTTTCATCTGCATGTTTAGGTATATTTAAATTGTACGTTCTATTTCAAATACCGTGAGGTGATTGATACAAGGGATTGTTGTGATCAGCCCGCTTGAACTCTTGTTAATCCAATTTAAATAGTATAATGCATTCTGGGCAGGCCACATAGCGCGAAGATCGGATGGCCGATGGGGCAAAAAGGTCCTTGAATGGAAACCACGTACTAGCAAGCGCAGTGTGGGACGGCCACCTACGAGATGGGCCGACAACCTGGTGAAGATCGCTGGGTCTCGCTGGATGCAGGTGGCTACGGACCGGTCGCGCTGGAATTCGATTGGTGAGGCCTATGTTCAGCAGTCGACAGCGACAGGCCTAAAAGGATGATGATGATGACGATGATGATTATGAGTAATGCTTAATTTTAAAAACTTGCCAACATTATTCCGCGTCAATTATAAACTTTCATTCGTTTTAATTTCTCTGTTTATTTTCTGACCATTCATAACCAATCTTTACTGTGCGTGCTTTTCATTTTCATTTGTTTCTTCTAATGTTACTCCGCGGACATTAGTGTGAGTTATATATTTACTAAATATTTTTTATATTTGTTATTTAAGTTATTCACAGTGTATAACTCTTTTACTTGCATACATGTAATCACGTCTTTTTCACTGGCTCCCGCGTGATAGACAGGTATACTGACCACTATACTACCGATGAATTGAGGTGGGCAAAGACCACTTCTCTCCACTTGCAACGAGCAAAGTGGTTATCCGTGGCCCACTTTTCGCCTTCGCGGGAAATTAGACGTGTCGGGTCGTATATGTATAACTGTTTTATATCCTCAATAATTAAAATGTAAATGAAATACTTTAAAAGACAACGATCAGTGTAATTCATATTCTCAGGCAGTTGTTGGGTAATCAATATGTAATTGGCGGGTCTACATTCACTCGGCGATTGGCTTACGTTATAATAAAATTTATGTTATGAGAAAAACAACATGCCGCGTGGTCTTTCGTTACATTTGAGTGATGCAATTAGCTCGTTGGTTGCTATATTCACTATTGGTTATATAATTTGACATACTCTTCTGTAGTTATCGATATTTTATTTTCGTTTTAGTTTATTTTTGAATATAAACAGTGTACAGTAATGAAATTGATACTAAAATATAAAATTAAACACTAATTATATGTTTTTACTTAGGTACAAAGTTTGATACATCTCTTAGCTGGTACTCGCAGCATTCAGAGGCAGCTAAAAATGTGCCAAGATAATGGGCAGCGGCGTTATCTTGTTATCCACTCAAAGGCTATTGCGAGTCTAAGACTACGCTTGCTAAGTGTGAAGTTTATGGCCAGTTAATGCCTGCTTTTGAGACTCCTGGTATACCGTATGTCCCGGTAAATGTTTTACCAGACTAAATGCTTTTAATCAGGTTTAATTTGGTTCACATCGATACCACGTAGTCCTAATAGTGTTCTAGGAAAAACGTAAACAAAGTTCTGCGGTTGCGCCAATTCCTACCGCGATTCGTATGAAATAAACGGCTGATTGGTGCAGTGGGCAGTGGCCCTGCTTTCTGTACCAATGAGTCCCGGGTTCGAATCCTGGTAGGGTCAAGCGTTTGTGTGATGAGCACAAATGCTTGTTCCGAGTCATGGATGTATTCATCTATGTATGTATAGTATTTATCTATATAAGTATGTATATTGTTGTCTAGTACCCAAGATACAGGGAATCCTAGTTTGGGACTAGATCAATGTGTGTGAAAAGTGCAAAATATTATTATTATTTTTTATATTACCTCGCACATTGAATAAGAATACAATTTAAGCATACACACCTATCTACATCGTTTTATTTATTTAGACGTATCAGTGAACTGAAAGAAGAAACCATTGTATTCAGGAAAATTTATTGTAAGATTTGTAATGTTGTTTACTAGGACCATAACAAATTATCGACAGGTACGTGAGTCAAGGCTTAGTCCATTATACACTGACACAAGAAATTATAATTTTAAAGTGTCTGATTATAGTAATTACGAAATTCTAAGTAGAGTCAGTTATTTCATAGAATGAAAAACTAGATGGCGTGCGTGTCCTCACGCAAACGTCTTTATTGTTATTATTATATACGACCATGGACGGGGGAATTATACGTATTTATACTATTATGAAATTGTTAAATGTCAAATTTTCAAAAATCAAAGATATTTAAAAACAAACTACTCAGATCGACTAATTAAGGGCTTCTGGAACCGAATCCGTCGATTTTTGTTTGTTCGGGCCTCACGCAAAAACTAGCANAAACAAACTACTCAGATCGACTAATTAAGGGCTTCTGGAACCGAATCCGTCGATTTTTGTTTGTTTGTTCGGGCTTCACGCAAAAACCAGCTGGTAGATTTTGATTAAACTGTCTTAAAGGTACTATTCCGACTTAATTAATGCAGCATGTTTCATCAAAATCAAAATAAAAAAAAGTAGAAGATACAGCTTGATCCCTGTTTTAGTAGTCGCCGCTTAGGTACGAGAGGTCAAATAAAAGTGGTTCTTAGGTTCCTTATATAAATGTATGATTGTGTTGGGATATCCCATGTAGTGGTAAATCGACATTCACGCGGACGGGGCCGCGAGCAAAAGCTAGTACTTAATAAAATAAAAAAGTCAATCATATGAAATAAATTCTCTGCGATTTAATTACCACATTACCAACTTGACACGTGATTTATTTTCAATACACGATCACATTACCAATGGTATCACTTCATTGAATATTAATTGAAAAAACAAAAAAATATATATATATTTGGGTCATTGCCCCAAGGAAAGTAAAATAACTAGGTACAGGTTTAGTATGAGAGAATAATTTTGAAATAGAAATCTCTCTACTCACACCATTTGGGAATCTTCAAAGTGATACATAAAATGAAACAAGGACTAAAAGTGCCTACAGTCGAATGAAAAACTCAATGTTTTAATTACAATAGTACCAATCTGTCACGTGATTCGTTTTCAATACACGATCACACTACCAATGCAATCATTTCATTGAGTAGTTGAACAAACAAAAAAAAATTATTTAGATCCTGGGACTGATTGGCCACAAGAGAAGTATTTGTAAAATAAGCACGAGTATAATAATTATTAGTATGGGAGGATAATTTGAAATAGAAATCTTTGTGCTCAAACTAATTGGGAATCTTTAAAGTGATACATAAAATGAAACTACTTTCAGTACTTACTGAAAATACCTACAATCATATGCAAGAGTAAACGTGAGACTACAAGAATATGAGCAGTCCTTTAAGACTTTTCATATTCTTGTAGTCTGATCGATGTATTTTTATTGATTGTAGATTGATGATGATAAATCATCATCATTATCAATTCATCCACTCTTTCACTGTAGGGTATGGATCTCACAATGAGACGGGCTAGGCCACAGTCCACCATGCTGGCCCAATAGCCCGGTCCTTAATATTTGTAGCAAATTATTATCGTACCCTAAATTAAACAACACATCGTTATAGTATTGTTCACGCTTTTTAATGTTATCTTTAACTGTGATCTAATATTTGTTAATTGCACATCACCTAAACAAAACAATAATATCACGCTTCACACATATCCAAGGATGCTCTCATCTATAATACAAACAAAATCTGCAATGAGGTCAATAAATGTATATATACTAGATGTTATTTGCAATCTCGTTCCAAATGCGATAATCGCCCACTATGTAGTTTTTTTTTGCCTTCGTCTAAAATCACTAGGTCGTGACCGCAGTCCACATTTTCCGCGTCTTCTTTCGAAACGAGACAGTAAAATATGCATTTTAGCGGTGCAAGTGATACATTGCAGGCGTGAGACGTGATAAAAATAAGTCACGGAGTGTTTGCAATAGATAATGGATCTCTGCAAGGTCTTTTGCGGGCTAACTCTGCCGTCTACCATCGTTTCCCGTGAATTTGTTTTCTTGGTTTCTGATATGTGTTCATCGTTGAAGGGTGTATACGCAAAAGGGGATTCATTGAAGAAATGATTATTTATAGAATTTAATCATTACGAACTAAATGTTTAAACTTTAAATACTTAGTGAGTTTTTTTACGGATTTTTGCTATGTGGATTATTCTTTTAATATTTATATAAATGCTTTAGTTAGCATATATACATCGATCTTAAGGAAAATATTGTAAGTCTTTTCTTTTCCTGTACCTTTTCGTTTATTCATCTCGGTCAGTAGGTCTCTTTCTGTAAATTTGCAATACCCTGCCTAACCCAGCCAGTTTTCTTAACAAGTAAACAGTATTTAATCAGCTTTGAATATATATCTAGAATTGTATGACATGTACATCTGTATGATAAAGGAACCCTTTACGTCAGAGGTCCTCAAACTTTTTTGTCTTGTAGACCACTTGTAATGTTTTTTTAATTTTTGGGTAGACTCCCAAAGCGTAGTTAATATAAATTTTTTGCAAATTTATCAACAGCAAATATGATTTTGACAATTGGCGTAGACCCCTTGCAGGTCCCCGTCGACCCCTGGGGGTCGATATAGACCACTTTGGCTATCATTGCTTTACGTAGTCGACATACCTATATGTAGTGAACAAATAATGATCAGTAAATATAAAAAAAAAATACAATACTTAAAACAGAGAAACGTAATCTCAAAATACTTATTCTGTTCAAACAGTATTTTTACAAACGCCTGTCTGTTATAAAATTAAGTCAGGCAATGTTGTGTTCGCAAATACCACGAAATAATAGACATTGAACTTTGAAGCTGCAGAAACAGCGGAAAGTAGGCTACTCGTTTTTATGTTATGTTAGAGAATGCAAAAATAAAACAAAAGGCTTATGGCCACAGTAAAAATATTTAAGTAGTAGAGGTTAAAAACGGTACATATTCGAGCTAACGTTGATGAAATGTGTGAGATACGTAAAGTGAAAGAGTGAATTTTGCTAAAGTTAATATTTAAGAACGGTCAGGGAGTACTTAGTCTTTTAACCTGTCCGACAAATGGACATATATGGGTAAGCGACCCCGGCCCCCCTAACTACTACTCTTTCTATTCCTTCCGAGATATTAGTATCCTATATCCTATAGTCCTTTTCCTAAATTCCGTATTCCTTGCTCAATAGACCTTTCCTACCTCATCCTCTTTGCTTTCCTCTCCATTAAGCCGTGGCAACGCAATGAGAAACTTTAACACTTTGAACTTTATAAAATGGCGGCGTCGTGGTTCGCCACCCGACACGTCTCGTTGCCCACGGGGCGAAATTTTGGCTGCAGATAGCCACTTTGCTACATTAAATGATCGTAGCAGATGGAAAGAAGTGGTCTCTGCCTACCCCAATGGGAAAGAGGTGTGACTGTATGTATTTATGTAGTATGTACTTTTGTCTCTGCCTATGGGATATATTTATTGTACCTTATGGAATATCGGCGTGAGTATATGTATCTATTCATTATTCATTTTAATCAGGTGTCTTCAACATGACTACATTTGTATTATCTTCAATAAAGATTGATGATTGCATCGCGTGCTCTTTCACAAATCATTACAATGGATTAATTGAAAGCCTCGAATTTACGAAATCATCTTTATATATTACATTTTATTTTATCATGGTCGCAGTATTCGTTGAATACATCTTGAAAGCTTAAGCCGTTGGGTCAAGGAAAAAATCGTTTGGAATTTTGCCAAGCTGAGGACCTAACGGCCTCTCTCTAAGCTCGCAAAACGTGGAACTGTAAGAGATTGTGGTTGATGGCCTAAATGTTGATGGATTGTTATTTCACATATTATATAATGGATCCGACTTTCACCGTTGTGAGGGTAAAGGTATTCTTAAAACAATAATAAATGTACCTGATTTGAAATTCATAATAAGCTACAATCAATAGCAGTGGGATATTATTATATAAATATGTATTCCGATTATTTGAATAATCTGTTGAAAAATGTATGCACGAGTAGAAAAAAAATAAGTTACCCTATAACCCTGTAATAAGTTAAACTATATTTTCACAACATTAGTTATGCCATTGTGTGTGCTATACTAGCTGTTAAAATACTATGAAATCGAATTCAGTTATTATTCTTAGTGTACATAATTTTTTAAAATTTCTTTTAATACTGAGTAATATTTCCAAGTGACCCATATTTCATATAATACTTTTTATGCTACATCATGTTACGAATGGCCTCGTTTCAGTCAACAGCCGAGATAGGTATTTAAAACTCTAGAACAGAGGTTCCCAGACTTTTTTTTCTCATAGACCACTTTCAAAATTTAGTTGGTTCCGGTGGACCCCCTGCAGCTACATTTCTACCATATTCCCAAAAGTCGACAAAAATTGTAAAGATTAGATCTAACTATGGAAATTTGCGTACGCCAACGTAGACCCCCGTCGAGTTCACTTTGGGAACTGATGTTCCCAAAGTGAACTCGATGATTGATGATGATGATGAAGTGATGATGTGTAATGTTCTAGAGCATCAGCTCTAGAACATTCCACGCTTCATTCTCAATCAATATAGTCAACTAATATCTATCTACGAAGTGATAGCATACAGATATGAAATTTGTATCATGTGACATAGGGTCGGAAAGAGCAATCAGTTCTTAACAGCGATTCAGTTAATACTCCGCATCGAAGCGATTTCAAGCGACGACGTTCTACGATCATCAAGGCTTTTGATTAATACTCTGCATTTCGGAACAACGGTTATCAACGTGCTGCGAGTGGTTTCAAGAATAAATCATCATCATCACATTACGAATCTCCGGTGTGTTTTAAAATATTTTATCAAAATATCATTTTCTAATTGAGTATAATAAATAATTGTTTGCCTTATCAACACTCAGTAGACTGGCGATGCTCATTCAAATTTGTTTTTAATTAAGTTGCGTTATCTTTGTCATCAGTACCATTTTTGTCATATCTATTATCAATTTTATCTATATATTGTATAATATTAAGCGGTTCCATTAAAGGTCTGGGGGTAGAGACTTTGTAGGTTTACGACAACTCCATTTGGTATCAAATACGAAGCGATCTAAGTTATAAAATGTAATCTGTGTGAATGGCGAATGAAAAGCGTGAGAAACGAGAAAATTTTGTAGTGTTAAAACGAGTAAAAATTATATTTTTAAAACTACATATGGTCATAATACTAGAAAGGTAGAATGTTATTATTTTCTATCGAATGGTATATGACATGGCCTCAATAAAAACGAATTGTTCATCCTTATTGTTTCCTGTTGTATTGATATATTTTTATTAAGTATAAAAGTCTCTGTATTGAGAATTTTGGTGCTTAGTATTTCAATAGGAATTTTGTGATAAATACGGAACACAGACAATTAGACACTGTGTAACCATAAGGCTTCATTATTTGACTGAGGAACCATAAAACACTGATATATTATGATCAGTGAATTGTGTAATGCATTCCGTTCTCTTTCTGTTTACATTACAAGGTTGTGAATTGCAACGTTATAAAAAAAAAAGCTGAGTGCTTTGAAATAGATCGACCAAGAAACAATCAAGAAACTCTGAGCATACGTAGCATGATGAGTGACCTTGAGCTTAATTCTTTATTGTAGACACAAAACAAAGTACAAATAAAAAGAAATTACAATAAAGGCAATGTACAAAGGCGAGCGAGTAACTCAAAATTGAATTCTCTAACAGCAAACCTTTAAGTGAATGGAAAATGAATGAGTGATCCATGATAAATTGTAGCCAATATAAAGACCTGAACTTTTGACATACACGAACAGTAATTAAAGATTCCTGTGTTTTCACTCCACTATTATGAAGAATTATATATAATATTGTGCTTAACTTACTTTTTGAAAACGTAACTAATTGCATATGTTTTTCTGGAGAATCCTCCAGTATTTTAGACATGCGGCCCAAGACTAAGACTTAATAAGACTTGAACTTTGATGAGGTTTTTTATGCAAAGTGAAAGAAAATTATCTGCATTGTTAAAAACTAGATGGGTGGATCATTTGATCCATTTGAGATTCCAAGCATTTCAATCGAGAATTTTGGCGAAAGAGACCAAAACAAGTGAAGAAATCGACTATGAGGAAGGAGGGAATTAATTATGTAGATAATATAGAGCATAGATAAACAATCTTAATTGGACTTGACAGGCTCAAATAATCAGAAATTAACTTATTGGCTACTGGTTTATTTTATTTATGAAATTTACGTCTGAATTCACCACTTGTGTAATATTAGTTCCCACATTTGTAGTTTGTTATCTCAAAAGTGATTCTTTCATTATGAAATACAGGTTCCCCCGCTCCACATTTGCCAATTATTACAATCAAACGAAACACGCAGAGTGGCGCATGCGCATCCGCTACCTTTCGCTCTCTGCCGTTTAGCACCTCAGTATTAGTTACAACGATAACTATGTAACGGTAACAATGTGTGATGCCGTCATAAATACAGTCATCATAATATCTCTTCCAATTGATGGATAGGTTAGTATAAGTAACGGTAGCAGCGTAGTTAATGGGTAGCATCAACGAACAACGTGCGTAGAATTACTTCTTTGAGAGAAGAAGCTCGTTTCTACCAGTGAATTTCAACAAGAATTCATCCTCGTGTTGTATTTACTGAACACATCATCATTGATGAAAAACCAGAGTATTTTCTTGTAGAAGTCCAATGATGGATATAGGGTAAGAAATTTGAGCACATGTTACTTTTTGATTAAATTGTAAGTCAAAAGGAATCGCCATAATACCTATTACGATAAGGATAATATATGTAATGATATTCAGTCGATCGATGTGGCCTCTTATGTTCTTAAGCGCCGCATTATTGTTGCCTTCGGCCGCATTTTGGCATAAAAATACGTCTTTTTTTAAAGTTTGAGTACACACATAACACAAACATCGCACCCTTAGATCGTAACTGTTTTATCTCAAAACTCGGCGTTACAGGTCCCATTTGAAGTGTCCATTCAGGAATACTTCTGATGCCGTCTAGAAAATTCTAATAGAAACATTACTACAGTTTTATCCCCAATAGATAAATGAGTTAGAGCTCAGAAAATGAGATTATTTCAAAAGTCGAGAATATTGAGTGGAATTAGTTTCGATATACGCGACACAGTCATTTTGAAGTTGAAAGCTATTTACTAATTGCTCTAAACAGAACTCTAAAGCTCCCCCAGTGGACTCTTTATATCTAAAGACTCTACTGGAGGAGTTTTAGAGTTATGTTATCGGATCGTCGTTTATGTAGGAGATCCTATGGGATGGTTAATAATGGATAAAAGTGACGTCAATTTGACAATCTCAGTGACGTCTATTTATAGCAGTATCATCAGTTGATGATGAAATGATTCATACTTTCCTTCGATAATAGTATTGATATCATGGGATTAGATATAGGTCAAAGAGCGCCAAAATTAACAATTTTCGTTTTTTTGGTATCAAATTTTTACCCGCAACTCTAGGTTGTCTATCTAACAAGGTTGATGCTTGCCCACACTGCACTTTCCGGTCCTTGGTCGCCACTCGAGAATCTTTTTTCCTCATCGATTATTGGTTTTACGTGCCGCTGCTCAATGCCACATCAACTTGTTAATACTAAGAAGAATGGTGTGTTTCTTTAAAATATTTATTATGGTACATAATCGTACAACATCTCATACCTACATATTCATACCTATATATTTCATGTAGAAAATACATAAGAAAGCACATATTTATAACGTAAATTACGTGATATATCAACGAAGGAGCAAGTACGTATTTGTTGCGATACGGAAACTTATTTATCAGCACATTTTTGCAGTAGATTGTCCTACATAAGGAATTAACGTGTATCGTTATTGTTTAGTTACTAAGAGTTGTTTCACTACATAATACCATCTGTGCTCGATAGATGGCGCTATTCTTGAATATTGATCAGTCGTAGAATCTGAATCACGGTGAAGAAATTTGATAGCAACATAGCATATATAGAACGTCGCGAAATCAATTGTTAGGGCATAACCCGTTAGACTTGACATTCGTCTGGTTGGAAGATCGTCTATTCTCCGATACGGATAATGTGACAGGAGTGAATGTGACAGGAGTCGCTATCATCTACGTCGTCAACATTGTCAGTGTCTATCATAATCATACCATACATAAAAGCGTTATCTTCCGATTCAAGCGAAATCTGTTGGGACCTCTCTTTCTATTGATTTTACAGTAAATTGTTTGCGTATAGTGTATACCAGAGGTTCCCAGACATTTTTTTCTCACAGACCACTTTCAAAATTTAGCTGGTTCCGGTGGACCCCTTGCAGCTATATTTCTATCATATTCCCAAAACTCGACGAAAAATTTGAAGATTAGATCTAACTATAGAAATTTGCGTACGCCAACTTAGACCCCCGTCGAGTCGTCGTGGACCCTTGGGGGTCCACCTGGACCACTTTGGTAACTAAGGGTGTATATCTATGTAACTGTTAAAATTTAATCAATGTACGTTCGTTACGATAACAAACGAATTTGATAAGTAACAAAAGAAAAAATATATGAGCAAACTGGACTGCTTCTTAATTATTTTGGCTACAGTTTTACTGTGTGGCGCCGGCACAATGATAGCGTCACTTCATCTCTCCCCGTGGATGCTGTGAGGACCGGAACAATATGTACCACGACAATGGGCAGCAGCGTTATCCTGTCATTCAATCAAAATCTGCTGCGATCTCCAAGACGTCTACGTGCGTGGATATTATGGTAAATCCCTTCTTTTTGAGGAGAAGGCCCATGTTTGTCCATGGATCGCCATAGGCTGATGATGTTGTTGATGGTGATGATGATGATGATGATGATGAAAGTCCTACGTGTGTACAGTATACAGTTTGTGATGGACAAATAAATATATAAGATAAAATACGAAACAGCACCGACAAATTGTTGTTTCATTTGGATGACATTTGTAAATTAAGATTGACCCGTGTATTGATATGGAATGAATTTAAAAAAATCTATGTGAAATGAGTAAAAGTATTCCGGATACTAATTATTCCGGATATCTCATAAAAATAACCAATGACTAATGCAATAGCGATTTTATTGCCGTGAGAAACTCTTTCTAAACCCGTAAGCATACGTATACTTTTTGCGACAGCCACATTATGAAAGAGGAAGTTCTGTGCTTCATTTGTTTTTTATGTAGAAAGAAAACTACAGCATTGATCCCCAAAGTAGTCTATATCGGGTTGACGATGACGTGCAAAGGGTCCACGCAAATTGTCAAAAATACATTTGAAGTTAAAAAGTTTACAAAAAAATATTATTATATAACTTCAAATGTGTTTCTGAAAGATGGCGTGGACCCCTTGCAGGTCATTGTCGATCCCTGGGGGTCGATATAGACCACTTTGGGTATCAATGCTCTAAACCGTAAGAAACGCATGGATGTACTAATCTAAGGAGTCAAGTTACCTCTCAATGAAATTAGAGACCTCTACTGATGAAGTATTATCTTCCCTATAATGTAAACTTATGATGCGAAACCATGGTAGTCAACACTAAATCGCCGAAAAGAATTTTGACGCTCTTCCATCCGGCAATTCCGTAATAAGCCTAGTATTAAACCTTTCGGTACGGGTGCCGGATATATCTGGCGATATCCGGCGTCCATGTGATGCCCTGTGTGGACGAGCTCCGGATATATCCGGCATCCACCTGATTGATATTTCGTACAATAGAAATTATTGTAATAAAAAGCCTTTTTTCTAAAAGAATTCCAAAAAGAAAGAGCTGTTGGTATAATCGTCATCTGATTTAATTAGATCTAAAAAACTTTAGGTTAAGCTTCTATCCGAGACTTCGGCGGCTCATACCGAAAGGGTTAATGTTAATGTAGGTTTTCTAACATTAGAGACGGTCTTCTGCTTCTATTTTGTCCGCTTTGCCAGATATTTAACATTTTGTGCGGTGAGTGACCTGGCTCCCATATCTTACTTCACGTCATTTTGCTGCCCTTTCATATGATTAACAACATGCAACGTGTACCAAAAATTGGTACATTGAATCATTTTCTACAGTTTTACTCCCTTTGCTAGATCGTTAGGGGGCTTAACTATCATATTCAAGTTTCCTGGAATTTCTCTTATTACCGGCAATAAGACAAGAAAATTATTCCTAACATTTTACATACCTCAGTGATGTGAAGTTCCTGATAAAGGTCGACCAGTCATCATCATCATCACACCAGCCCTTTGAAGTCCACTGCCTATATGGGCCTCCACCTTAAAAAAGGGGAATTTGCCATAATATCCACGCTTGTCAGGCGTTTTGGAGATCGCAGTGGATTTTGATTAAATAACAGATTATCGCTGCTGCCCATTGTCTTAGCTGGTCCTCACGGCACTTTCGGAAAGAGTCAGAGTGACGCTATGACGCCACACCGCCATATCAGTGTTTGGTGTAATCATAAAAGTCTTATCAAAGAAACATGAGATTGATAAAACAAACATCTATAGCACAAATATCTCTTTCATCTGGAAATTGAACCTACAGCATGTAACGCAATGGCAGTCGGTAGATGACCTTTTAAGCACTAAGCTAATGATGCAATCAGGAAGTGTTGTGTTACAAAATATTGTCTAGGAGGTCATCTATATGATTATAATATTGCACAGGTTTATCAGTCATGATTTTGACATCAGGTCACGATATATTGCGTGGATGTCTAATTGATAATTTGGTAGTAGACTAAATTTTTTATATAAGTTTTATCAACAATTTATGCTATATGCAATCTAAAATAGAAAGAATTTTATAAATCAACTAGCTTTTGCCCGCGGCTGTACCCGCCTTAATGTCGGTTTTCCGCCACATGGGAAATCCCGAAACAGATTTATATGAAAAACTTTATGACCACTTTTACTTGAGCTCTCGTACCTTAACGGTACTACTAAAATCAAGCTGTATCTTCAATTTTACTGAACCGATTTTGCTGAAACGTGCCGCAGTATTTAAGTCGGAATAGTACCTTTAAGACTGTAATAATTTGACCAAAATCTACCCGCTGGTTTTTGTGTAAAGCTCCATCAAACAAACAAACACACATCGACGGATTTCGTATTAGAAGTCCTTAATTAGTCGTTCCGAGTAGTTTGTTTTTAAATATCTTTGATTTAAGAAATTTGATATTTAACAATTTATGCAATAGTATAAATTCAATAATAAGTTAAAAATCTATCATATTTGGTGATGGCATATGGATTGGCATAGGTGGCAATGGTCAAGTTACAAAAAAGGATGCACATACTGTTTTATCACGTCACCGTTATTATGGTTGGAGCATGCGAGAGAGATAGCGAGATCTTCCCACTACGCCTCGCCTCTTCCTTATGCCAATTTTTAAAATATTAATTATCGCGTCATTTACTACTAATTTCGGTGCTGTTTCCACAGAAATGTTTCTTTTTAATGGCGTTTTTTTTACTGTCGCGTATAAAATAACGTAAAGAGTGAAACATCTGAAACGACCCTATTAACTCGTAGTCGATAAACCATGTGGCTGTACCAATGTTTCGTTTGCAGATTAATGGGCCATAGAGTATAACAAAATATATTATTAAGGCCACTGTCCATTACAGTCAAGTCTTCGCCCGTGAAATTCGCATTACGGCCCGCGGGCGTATTGCGAATATGCGTTTGACTATTATTGTGTTGTAAGGTAGGAAGTATTATGATAACGTTGTATATAGAGTGATTTTTTTTAACTGATTTTTATAAAAAGCCTTAGAACTACTTTTATTTGAGCTCTCTACCTTAACGGTGGCTATTAAAACACAGATCAAGCTGTGTCTTCAATTCTAATTAAGAGCCATTTAACAGAGATTACTATACTATTATGTTATAATGTGCAAGAGAAGGGCATAAAATCTTGTTCTTCTATCTAGTATTATTAATTTCGTTTTTATTGCTAGGGTCTATTTTTTAACTTAGTCTATTCTACTCTTACTCTTTCTTCAACGTCCTCAGTGATGACTCTATTGGCTTCCATATCTTGCTTCGTAGGCCGGTCATAATTTCGTGCCGCAAGGACAGCCATATCTCCTATCGATGTTCTCTCTCGGTCCTCCCATAACATAGCTATAGCAGTATAATCGAACTTCTATACATTGTATTTTTATGAGTGAAAGTACTTCACTACTACAGCTTACTGACGCTATTACTACTGAATAGAAGTGTCAAAATAGGGCGCTCAGGAAACTTTACCTTAATCAAATCAATAACCTGTTTCAAAAAAATCAAATATGTTACACCCTTAATCGATAAAAAGGTATGAAAAGATGTCTGGTTGTGGATGAGGCGAGAGTGGTGTGTCAGGATCGTAGTACGTGATGAGCAGTGTTCTCTGCCTACCCTCATGTGTTGTGTGTGTTCTGACGTGTGTATTTCTTTATCATTTTTAGTCCATTCTTAGTATAAGAGAATTTTTATTTTGTTAGTCGATTACCAATACTGTAGGTCTTTAAAACTTTTAAAGCATTAAATTAACCACACTGGGTACACAACAATTTATAATAATACCTCATAACAAAATAAGATACAGCAAAATATCATATTTATTTAATTTAAAACCTTCGACATTACGTATAAAGTAAAAATTCCAATGGTTGTTGAATCGACAAAACTGGTTCACTGGTGGACTGGTCAATAAATGCCAAGTTACATACTTGTACAAGGTTACACTACTCTCACGGAAACTGCAATTATTGTATGTTACCGTTCAAGTGATAAGCCGTTGATATCATGGAGCGGCTAAACGCTACATAATTCTTCAATGGCTACTCCTCTTTTGGGGGACACACCGTGATGTTATAGCGATGCTGTTGTACAAGGAAATTATGAATCGTTAATACCCAAACGATTACAATCGCAAGGTCATTAAATGCCGAAAAGTCGCAATGTACGGAGCAAATAATGGCTAAGTTTATCAGTGGACTTTTATAGGATGATGATGATAAAATAAATTTAAGTAATATGATCATTGATGAAATATATCGATGATTGAAAGGCAAAATTGACTAAGCAAAAAAAATTACATTTTTTATACATTAAGACAAGTGATTATATAAGACAAGTGATCTATACTATTATAAAATTGTTAGTGTCAATTTTCAAATACAAACATATTTAAAAAGAAACTCCTCAGATCGATTAATTAAGGGCTTCTGAAACCAAATCCGTCGATGTTTGTTTGTTTGTTTTATTCAGGCTTCACATAAAAACCAGCGGGTAGATTTTGGTTAAACTGTTATAGTCTTAAAGGTACTATTCCAACTTAAATAATGGAGTATGTTTGATCACAATCGGTCCAGTAAAATTGAAGATACAGCTTGATCTCTATTTTAGTAGCCGCCGTTACGTCACGAGAGATCAAGTAAAAGTGGTTCTTAGGTTTTTTATATAAATCTGTGATTGTGCCGGGATTTACCCTGTAGCGGAAAACCGACATTCACACGGGCAGAGCAGCGGGCAAAAGCTAGTACATAATGTAATATGTGAATCTCAATTTCAATCTTAATTTTAATAAACCCGTATTAGATTAGGGTCGCTCTTTCAAAGTAGAAAAGAATTTTCTTAATTAAAATAATCACAGACAGAATTTTTTTTCTCTCAACTTTTTGAAGAACGCCTCAACGTTCAATATTTTAAAGAAAACACAAACGTATATGTATAATGCCTGCTAATTCTGAAACAGATTTAATCAACATCAAATTACGTCATCGAAATCGAGAGTCTGAATAAACTATACAGAAAATATACATAAATATTAAATATACAATATTACTATCTTGTTGCTTAGTCAATTTCGTCAACCGTCAATATATTACCAAATATTTACGTCATACGTTATGATTTTAACATACTTAAACGTCAAAATGCTTCGTAACATGATCTGAATCTGAAACAATCCTTATTCACCAATAAAAGAGAGAAACGTGTAATATAACTTCTTTGTTGATCTATACTATTATAAAATTGTTGTCAAATTTTCAAACATCAAAGATTTCAAAAACAAACTACTCAGATCGACTAATTAAGGGCTTCTGAAAGCGAATCCATCGATTTCGTTTTTCTATTTGTCTGTCTGTTCGAGCTTTACGCAAAAACCAGCAAGTAGATTTTGGTTAAGATATCTTTTTGATCCCCGTTTTAATAGCCGCCGTTAAGGTACGAGAGCTCAAGTAAAAAAGGTTTTTGGTCTTGGAAACTGACATTCACGCGGGCGGAGTCTCGGGCAAAAGCTATATTAAAATAAAATAATCTTGTACAACAATGTTGATATTAAAACTATTTCTTTTACCTTTTTAACGCACCACCCCAAATTATTACGCGGGTATAATTCTACACGGGACTCTCACAAGTCGCGGGGCGACTTGTAAGACGTGTCAGACTCCTACTGATTAAAAACTCTGCGGTAGCTTTTATTGACACATCGAGGGGCTTCGAGATCCACTGTGGATAACTTACCAATGCCCCATGGCGTCTCGCTCTTTAGAGCACTTCTCAGGTGAAAACCTACTCCCGCTAGCATCTCACTGCGTCATGAGCCACTCCCGTCGCCGTTCTTCCCGGCGAAGCTCTACCCCGACGTAAGTCAGGGTCTACTGTCACTGCGAGATATCTGGCTGTATTTGTCAAGATAATCTACTACACTCTGACGTCATCCATGACGTGCTACAATTCCGATGACAACTAATAACATTCAGGTAATAGCCACTGAATTATGGGATTTTCGGTTCTCAGAGGTTAGGTCTAATCCAGAATGAATGAACGACCGAACGAATGAAATAACGAATGTTTTATTTGCTAATATATAGGTTTCTTACATTAAATTCAGATTCACTACGTATATACATATATGACAATTTCGTCGTGCAAATATTTCAAAAATAATTATAAAGATATTCTCATGACTAAAAATTATATAATTTTACGATAATCACCAGTTCTATTCATTTCACTATTCGTCCGTGATAAGGGTTGCTTAACACCGTGATCAGTTCGAATGTGGATCACTGATCGCAATGACCTTCTCATTATAATAATTTCTATTAAAGCCTATATAAATGTGTGTCGCTATAATTCTAAATGTCAGATAAATATTCAAAGCTAATTTCTTAATTCTATAAACAAGCTAATATTACAAAATAATTATATTAAAAATGTTCACGTATTAATGTGAAATTGCTTAATTTACATAAAAAAGCATTCGTATTTGTTGAGTGTAGAATGATAAGCAGCATATAATTAATATATCGGTATATTAAATTGACAGTTCTAGAAAAAACGTTAAATCGTTTCTTCTTTTTCTATTTTTTCATAGTGACAATTGGCTGTGAATTCGCGCCATTTCTGCCAGTGTCGAGTGTATAGATTTTTGAAGCTACATTTATAATATTAAATATTAATAATTTATTTCAAGTTATCAATAAAATATCGGTGCGTCACATTTTATTGCTTCTTGGGAATTTTGTCAAGTCAATCCGACTTATACCACTTTGATCAGGCAAAATCCCGCAGGTCTATTGCCTTGAAAAAATACGGTCAATTTGCTATGTTAGTCAAATTTTTATTCCAATTTTTCAATATTGTTCACGATTATTAACGATTAATACAGAAAACAACACCAAATTTATATATTAAACATCACAATAAACTAATATGAAACTTTAAAGGTAAAACTTCAAGTGATGCTTCCCTCACTCGGGTTGTAGCCAAAAACAAAAACCACCTACCTACTATTTATTTAAGGTTGCGATAATTGTACGTGGGTAGTAAAGCAGAAAGGATAAAATTCACAAAAATTTTACATAGTGGGCTATAGAGTATGAAATCAATTATAATGGAAGTTTTAAAAATAAAAGTGTGAATTGAATTAAAATTCTGCTCTATAATTAAATAAAATCAATAGCAACAAGGGTCATACAGGGCTCTGATAAATAATCTACAAAATAAACTTCAATTCACTACGAAAATTTGTCTCAAAATTGACTCGATATGAATCGAATCCTTTTCCCTTAAATCGAAAATTTCCAATGGTATATAAAATTTTGATTAAACATTGTTTATTGTTGCTTGACTGCATTTATTAATTTAAATGTGTCGTAACACAATACATTCATGATTAGTTATATATTATATAAACATTACATAAAAAAGTCTTGCAATATTTCACCACAGTGCAGGGATTTTCCTGGAGGTGCTTTTTGCAGATCAATCACATAAATATTTTTACTCAATTTTTTACGTTTAGTTTTGGTTAATTGACATTTTTTTTCTTTCAACCCTTAATAGTGCACAGCTGACCCTGAAGAGGTCACTTTTTTGAAGTCATACTTCTTCAGTCGCGTTAGGAGAAAATGATAAGGGAGAATTTTGACGATGCAAACGCACCGTGCAACGAAAAATTCACATAATGAAGTTAGCCGTCAATGCGCATGTGCAAATCAGCTGTCAGTTTTATCTATATACACATATTCATCAGCTGTCAATTGACAAAATTTATCTATACCCACATATATATTTTTTACGCAAAGAAGTATAACTTCTAACTCGCATTCACGTATGTACCGTTTTAATATATAATTTTAAAATGACTGAACAGACTTCTCTTCAGAAGAAAAATTAGCAAGATATAAAATGTCATTATAGTCTTTGGAATTGAACTATATACATTATAATGTGATAGATACGCAACCAGTTATTTTAAACATGACAGTTACATTACTAGCTTTATATCTGTTGTAATGCCCGAGTTCCGCAATCCGCATAGATAAGCAGAAATTTTCCCATGAATACATACAATGATTACTATCTAGACGACATCTTAGAACAATATGCTGCCCACATATTTCGTGACATCAATGCGACAGTTGACTGGTGTCAATCGAGCTGTCGCTTGTTAGGTTAAAAAAAGTATTTTATATATAAATAAAAATACTGTGTGTATTTACGTACGCTTCGTCTTGTGATTTATTCCTCAAGTTTTTGCAGCTATGTTAGGACGGCGACAAAGACCGTTATCGTAGGCGTTATACACGTCGACCGACGCTATTTGTCAGGTTTGAAGCCGTCCAACTGAAAATAAGATTTTTATACTGACGGTAAAAGTAGGTCGATAACGTCAGAATCGATTGATGGATGAACTAGTCGGGCTTCTTGCAGAATGAATCTTATTCGCCGAGACGAATTGCAATTAGGAACACAAAATGTATCCTCGAACGACGACGTAACGGTAGATTGGCGGTGAAGATTGGTATTTTATTTGAGATTCGAATAGAGTGGTAATTACACACTGCTGTTGAATTTCATCTTATATATTTTTTATGTATTTTATGGGCTGGTATCTGAAACCTTTAAGCCAAAATAACATTTTAATACACATTTTCGTTAATTTAACAATAAAATGCTGATTTATCGCATTTTATTGCTTCTCGGGAGTTTTCACGTTAATCCGAAGATTATCATCATTATTTATGCGGAAAGATTCGGCAGGCATATTGTCTTGGAAAAATACGGTTACCTTGCAATGATAGTAGCAGTTTTAATGTATGTTTAATTTTAGTAATCTGTTGTTTAATTGCAAAACTATTTTCAAATGGAAATTGTTCGTCGTGTTTTTGGTGTATGCAGTGAAATGGTGCATCCAATCGTAGTTATTATTACTTAATTGAAATCTTCTATACATATAATTACTTGTTCTGACTGACTGATTTATCAACGCAAAGCCTAAACCGCTGGAACTACAAACTTGAAATTTTAGTAGTTGATGCCTTTTATGTTGTAAGCATCCACGAAGAAAATATTTTTGAAAATTTCACCCCTAAGGGGTTAAAATAAGGGATGAACAGTTCTATGAAAATCCGTCATTTTCAAAGTAGAACGTAATTGAACATACTTGCGTCTGGTTAGAAATAAATGTACACATATATCAGCGTTTTTCAAATTTTCATCTCTAAGGCAATGAATTAGGGGTTGTAAGTTTATGTTATGAAAGTATTGAAGTAGAAGCACGAAATTTCATATACGTGCTTCTGGTTAGAAATAAATGTATATCGGCGTTTTTCAAAATTTTACCCCTAAGGGAATGAATTAGGGGTTGTATATTATTTATATGGGAAGTTCGTCATGTTTGAAGGTAGAAGCACAAAATTTCACATACCTGCTTCTGGTTAGAAATAAATGTATATGTTTATCGGCGTTTTTCAAAATTTCACCCATAAGGGTGTAAATTAGCTTAGTAATTTTAGCCCCAAAATGGAATACCGCAAACATCGTTTACAAAGAGACACTAAGGTAATTAAAAATAAAGATTAAAATAATTAAACACGCGAGCGAAGCCGCAGGGAACAGCTTGTTTTATATATAGTGTGTAAAGGCGTATTAATATGCCTAAGGTATTTTCTACAAGAATAAGGTGAAATGGTAATATAATTAACAACTTGTGAGATTATATATGTATGTAATATAGATAATGGATTGTGTGGTCAATGAAAAAAGGATAACAAATAAACTAAAACGACATAAAAATTAGGCTGTGTTGTTACCGCGGAGTTTATGGCTGGGGGGCAGGTCGTCGTTCAACGGGTGCGATGCACCCGGGCACCGAGTCCTAGGGGGCGCAAGCCGACCGCCATAAATTTCGATAGGTACCTACTACAATGAAACCACGCGAGCGGTGCTGTCTTTCGCACCCCGGCGCCGAATATGCTTAAAACGGCCCTGCTGGGGGGTGAAACGATTTGTGACGTTGTCCATTTAGTCCCTATTATCCTGCGAACACTGGCATTATTCATACACCAGCCGACTGTTTTATTCCGAAACACGACAGAACTCAGGTCTCAAGCAGATTTTAGAACGGGTAACGCTCGCCATATCTTAGCAACATTTATTCGTTCAAAGATATAAAGTAAGAAAGTAGGAAGTAGGGCTTATTAAACTAGGATTTCCTCCCATCTCTACCCTCAACTCTTGCCGAAAATAGACCACTATAACTATCATACATTTGATCATAGACTTGGTATGAGTCGTTTTATATTTTTTTTTTAACAATATAAAAATTGAAAAACAATTGATAAGACTCCTGATCAAGTAAGATTCGTAAAGACTG
>WUAW01038268.1:8320-19860 GCA_017165845.1 Thaumetopoea pityocampa | reverse complement strand
GTCACGTTCCAGCTGTCCGTGTCGGTCCCGTTCCAGCTTATTAGTATCAGTTTTTTAGCGGCATTCAGCGGCACTTCGCGCCTCGCGGCGGGGCCCCGGCGCTGATGTTTCAGTTACGAGTGTTGTAACACCCTGTACCCGTAATACACCTGGCAGTGACTCGTGCGGCTCACGGCTGAGCGGCGCGCGGGCGCCGTCTCCTGTAACGTCTTATTTTTCACAGAGTTGAATTGAGTACTGTTGCACGCGGCGCACAGTGTCGCACACGGTACAGCTGCCGCCGCGGCTCGCGCCGCGCGCCCTCACCGGCCGCACGCCGGCCCGCGCGCGCGCACAACGCACGTTTCATCGCACTCGGATGAACGGGGCGGGGACGCGACGGGTGCCGTAACAATATGAAGTATATTAAACTTAACAAGTTATCGTGCGTATGACGATTGATTGGTACGGTGCAGTGATCCTGCTTTTTGTGCCAATGAGTCCCGGGTTCGAATCCCCGTAGAGACAAACTTTGTGTGATGAGCACAAATGTTTGTGTCCGAGTCATGGACGTATTTATACATTCATGTATTGTATATATCTATATAAGTGTACACTAGTTTAGGACTAAATCAATGTGTGTGAGTGTCCAGAATGTTATCGTTATATATACGATGGCGACGAGACCCGTGCGACCTCCCCCCCCCCAATGTAGTGGGGTGAGTGTGGCGGTGGGCGCGCGGGCACGCCGGCGCACGCACGGCTTGCCGCAGTAGTCGCAGCACGGCGCGGCGGCGCGGTGCGCGGGCAGGTGCGCGCCCAGCTCGCGGTACGTGGGGTAGCGCTCCGAGCAGCGCGGACACCGCACCCGGCCCGCCGAGCGCCCGCCGTTGCTCTGATGCTCGTACAACTCTTGCGAAGTTTGGAAGTTCTGATGGCAACTCGGACACCTGCAACATCGCACGAGCGATTCTTACGACGATATATGTATATAACCCGTTACTCAGTCTTTTACTTAAGTACACGGGTGAGCGGCCCCGGCCGCCGAGCTACTGCTGTCTCTCCCTACTCCTCCCGAGATAGTAGTATGCTATAGTTCTTTTCACAAATTCCACATTCCTTGCTCAAGACACCTTTCCTACCTCATCCTTTTTTCGTGGGAATGCAATGAGGAACTTCAATCACTTTTGAACTCAATAAAATGGCGACGTCGTGGTTTGCCACCCGACACGTCTCGATTCCCGTGGGGGCGAAATNNATAGTCACTTTGCTCGTAGCAAGTTGAAAGAAGTGGTCTCTGCCTAACCCAATTCTTCGGTAGTATAGTGGCCAGTAACCCCGCTGGTTACACGAGAGACCGGGGTTGAATTCCCCGCCGGAGGACCAGGAAAAAAGGCGTGATTGTATGCATGTATGTATGTAACCCGTTATAAATTATCTTACAGCAAAACTTGTTTTGATAGAATGGGTAACAGTTTCATCTCAATATTCATTTTAAGACGACAGAACCGCTGGTGCACCTCCTACGCCGGTGGCAGAGTAAATAAGCGCACCGCAATGTACGTAACGACGCGACACGATTTGATCACCGACCATCACTACAACTTTCGCCACTGTCGCTCGACCGGTGACCTTCTAGTGCAAAGGTTCCCAGACATCTTTTTCTCACAGACCACTTTCAAAATTTAGCTGGTTCCGGTGGACCCCCTGCAGCTACATTTCTATCATATTTCCAAAACTCGACAAAAAAATGTGAAGATTAGATCTAACTATGAAAATTTGCGTACGCCAACGTAGAGCCCCGTCGAGTCTCCCGCGGACTCCTGAGGGTTCACCTGGACCACTTTGGGAACTAAGGTTCTAGTGTATCTTAACACACCGATGGTCTTCAGCCATTGAGAATTAAGGTGAGGCATTGGCAGTCAGTCTAGATATAACGAAGGCGTTCCATTGGGTCTGACACCCCCCGGTGCCAGATCTTCTATCGAAATTGCCATCCGGACTACCCGAAGATTTACACAAATTGGTTACGAGCGTTCTATCAGTCAGATGCATAAAAACCGTAGTAGACGGTAGCTGCTCTATTAGCATGGACATAGACGCTGACGTCCCGCAAGGCTTCGTACTGTCCCCAACGCTGTTACTACTGCTTATCAATGACATGCTGTCCATTAACGGCATTCACTGCTGTGCGGACGACAGTACCGCAGACGTTTCAGGTCATGCAAGCATTCCTCTTTCCATTGTGGAAGAAAGTCGCGAGCAACTTGTGTCTGAAATTGAAAGAACTCTATCCAGAGTCTCCGACTGGGGTCGGGATAACTTAGTCCAATTTAACCCCTCCAAGACACAAGTTCGTGTGTTCACCGCTAAGAAACCCCCATTTACTGTAGTCCCACAATTACAGAACACATCGCTTACCATCTAGAAGAACATTAGGATCCTTGCTGTCAACACCTCTAGCAACGTTCAATTCCCAAGTCACTTAGAAGATAAGGTTAGGATGGCATCAAAAAAGATCGGCTTGCTGAATAGACCGAAGCGGTACTATACGCCGGGGCGAAGATTACTATTATATAAAACGCAAGTCCGGCCCCACATGGAGTACTGCTGTCACCTCTGGGCAGGTTGACCTGGATGCCAGCTTGGACCTTTTGACTCGGCTCAAAGACAAGTTGTGAGAATCGTCAGCGATCCTAAACTTACAAGCGCTATCGAAACTTTAAAGAGACATTTCGCCTCCTTATGTGTGTTCTATCGCTTGTACAATGGGTTGTGTTCCGAGGAGTTGTTTGAGATGATGCCCACAGCCACTTCCAACCATGGCACCTTAGAACCTCAATGGTCGCGTACAGTGGGGATTTAGAGGAATTTCCTCTCACGAGCGCTCCGATTATGGAATGAGCTCCCTGCTGAGGTTCTTCCAAGGAACTACAATATGGGACTCTTCAAGAGGGGAGTAAATATATTTTTAAAGGGTCAGCAATGCGTATATGATATCTTAGATGTTGCAGGCGTCCATAGGTTGCGGTAACTGTTTACCATCAGGTGGACTGTCAGCTCGTTTGCCACCATTGTGGTATAAAAAAACGCCAGTACAAGCGAGTGTTTCGGCGCTATTGTGCTCCGGGCGGCGCGCGCGCTGGGGGCCTTCCGAGTTGAGCCTCGGGGGAGGCGGCACGTCTACATAAAGATCGGAAGAGGAGGCGTCCCAATGCCTCTCGTGTGCTCTGTACTCAGACGTCGTGTCGTTGATGCCCAGTACACGACGTCTAAAACAACGAACATGTTAGTTGTGTAATGTTAGCACCTTAACCATCAGCCCATTAATAAGGCCCCGGTGTATTCTGTTCAAAAGTGATCGACGAATCTGCGAAGTAACATCAGGAACAATGTGTAAATTTAGATGTTTTGAATATTAGTACCTTGATCATGCCAAAAACAGATGAATCGATTTAACATAAATCAACAAAGTGCGTAATTAGAACATAATTTGGAATGTGATGTGACATACTTTGAGAAACACGGAGCGAAGCCGCGAACGCCTGTGTATAATACCTGTAACGCATCGCTTGTTTCTGATATTTGTTGTCCATTGAATTCAGTACTTTGCCATATATTACTACGTATTCTCAACTAGATGGCACGATATGCACAAAGCTCTACACAAATCTAAAACGCGGTCGAAGAATTTACATAGTAATACGACGCCCCGACGGCAGCGGCTCGCCGCGCCGGCGGAAAGCCCGATCGGACGCGGGTGACGAGTGCTTCCATCACAAAAGCTCATGTAAACATTATGTGTGACCGATAAGACGACTGCTAGTTGAATGAATGTTCGTGCCCGTGTCACCGGTGTCTATTTCTGCATATTTCGTAGTATTTATCTGTATAAGTATGTATTATCGTTATCTGTTACTCAAAACACACGGAATCCTAATTTGGGTTTAGATCAATGTGTATCAAAGAGTCCATAATATTATTGCGACAGTAAGATCAATTTTTAGGAAGGAATAAAATTCTTACATAAAAATGTTGGGTTGGAGATGATACGCCATATGCTCGATGATTTTCTTCGGATAAAAGTAATGGAATTGTTTCTCACAACAAGTCACGTAACCCGGTACACCGTGTCTCTCCTTGTAATGTTTCATCAGAGATCTAAAGTGAAAACCTTTCTCATGACAAATGCAGCACTCCATTTTGTAGAATAGTGTTATTTGTTTGTCCAAGGCTGAGCCTTGCTTAGCGGGCCTGCCGTCGATCAGTACTATAGGATCGAGGCTATCATTGTTGAAGTCACGAGGTTCGATTTTGCTGGAATCATTTTTGTCTTTGGTCTCCCTTTTAATTGGAGTCGGTGCTTTATTGGCAGATGTAGTACTTAATAAACTTTTATCCACTTTCTCCGAGTTTGCAAATTCTTCCAAAGTCATCGCTTCCATGTACTTCATTTCCAATGGCGACTTTTTCTTTACTGTTTTGGATATTTTTGACGCCTTCGAATCGCCTTGTTGTAATTCCGTAGGGGGAGATTTCGGTTTTGCTACATTCACAAATTTTCGTTGACCTTCTGGTAGGTTCTGAATTGACAGTGTTGCTATGATCGGGTGAAGTTTGTCGTTACAAATGTCACGTTTATCTTCTTGTGTTTTCAATTTATGAAAATCCAAAAACTTTTGAGTTTTTTCTACCTTCACCATGTACAGATGTAGTGCTGATATCTGTTGTAGACAGTCATGGCAAATAGCTTTTGGAAGACTGTCGTCTGTGCGGACCTAGACAATATAATAACGTTTAAAACATTTACATAAATTTAATATAAATATATTTCTTAACCTATCTGTTGTAACCTTTTCAAATTACTAATACGTGTAATTTTGCAATATTAATGTAGATTTAGATAATAATAATCGGAAATCATGTTGCGATAACAGGTATACAAGAAAGAATATTTATATCTGTATAAATATTCTTCGTATGTATAAATATTATTAATAAATATGTATAAATATTATTAATAAATATAAATATAATCGCAGCACTGTTCTTAACCTTTGTTGGCTGGTAGCTTTATCACACTTCGACATGACTTTTTTATGTAATCGACCTAATCATTTGATAATGATATGCACCGAAAGTAATTTTTATAAAAATCTTACGTATTATTCCGCAATTATAACAATTAATTCATTTGAAGTCGCCGGTGTCCCCCTTGGCGTTCAACGTGTTAATATTAACTTACACTTATACTACGTGAGATCTTAGGAGTGTTACTTACAACGATATCGAACAGCTTCTTGATCTTGCGTTTGACCTCGGCGCTGAGCGGCTTCAGCTTCACCACGTCAGTGCACAGGCAAAGGCGACACGACAGTTCTCGCACAATTGTCTTCTCAAGACTGGCGAAGTCATTCATAATGGATTTGTTCAACACTTCATAATACAAAATAAACACTACAAATATTGATGCTATTGTTTTAATAATACAAAAAATTCTGTTTTGGACCCCATCTGCTAATTTTGGTACCGTGTGACGTATCCATGTTTAACGTCGTTTTATATATATGAGTACTCTATGGTTTGTTCGTTTTTTCTTTGTCAGACTGCCAGTACAGTATTTTTGTTCAGTTTTTGAGTTTGACTGATAGTAATATACTTTTTGATTAAAAATGCCTTTGTAATTTTGTACGATCTGTTTATCATCAAATATTATTAATATTTTCATCAATTATTATGTATTAATTTTAAATATATTTCAGTTATTTAAATACTTCATTTTCGCCGCTGCTGTGTTAAGATCGATATTTTAATAATGTTTTACTTGTTTCCGATAGATGGCGTTCTTCCAATTTCGTTTGATTTTGACTACCGGTTTTAAGTTGTACCTGCCGTTAATATACTCTGAAGTGAATATTGTATAAAAAAAAATGTACACACACGTACAATAATGTTTTATTTAAACCTAATTTTTTGGGAGGTATATTTTTGGAATCTAAACACTGTGGATTGATGTCGTCTAAAATAAATATTTTTGTCACCAACAAATATCATTTGAGTTCTTTGTGTGATGTGTACTTGCGGACCTTACGTAAAGAAACAGTCTCACAAAACCCTTTGAAAGGCATATCTAGAACAATTGGATATCTTTCACACTCTGGTCTAATTTACTGCATATTCTTCTTTTTTGTCTTTATTGGTAGAGGGGTCGTACTTAAGGGATTTCTCAAGCACTTTTCATTTTTTCGCGATATTCCTCCATATTTGTGAATGGCGAGCACATTCTGTGCTGGAACTTCCTGTGGCAGACTTCACAAGATCAGGCCAATGAGTTAGAGACCTGCCTCGGGATCATTTGCCTTCAACTGTTCGCTGGATTGCCAATCGCTCCACGGTTTCCATCACTTCTTTCCGCTTGCTACGTTCGTTTAATGTAGCAAGGTGGCTATCCGTAGCCTCACTTTTCGCCCCCGCGGGAAACGAGACGTGTCGGGTGACGAACCACAACGCCGCCAATCTATAAGGTTCAAAAGTTTTAAAGTTCCTTATTGCGTCCTCACGGCTCAGTGGAGAGGAAAGAAAAGAGAGTGAAGTAGGAAAAGTGTATTGGGCAAGGAATATGGCACTTGGGAAAAGGACTATAGGACACTATCTCGATAGAAGTAGGGAGAGACAGTAGTAGCTAACCCGTATAAGTACGCCTGTCTGCCGCACGCCCGGCCTGCGCCCGACCACGCGCACCAGTCAGTGTTGGAGACGAGCGTTCCTCCCCAGCACTCCATCTGGTGCGGGCCCCACGCCTTCTGCGTCCAGTTATTTATTTTTCATTTACAAATGGAACCTACAGCTACTACAATATAATATTATATTATTATAAAATTGTTAAATGTTAAATTTTCAAAAATCAAAGATATTTAAAAACAAACTACTCACATCGACTAATTAAGGGCTTCTGAAACCAAACCCGCCGGTGTTTGTTTGTTCGGGCTTCACGCAAAAAGCAGCGGGTAGATTTTGATTAAACTGTTACAATCTTAAAGGTACTATTCTGATTTAAATACTGCGGCATGTTTCATCAATATCGGTCCAGTGGAATTGAAGATACAGCTTTTGATCCCAGTTTTAGTAGCCACCGCTAAGGTATGAGAGGTCAAGTAAAAATGGTTCTAAAGCTTTTTATCTAAATCTATGATTGTTTCGGGATTTCCCATGTAGCGGAGAACCGACATTCATGCGGGCGGAGCCGCGGGCAAAAGATAGTATAGACTAATACTATTTAATAGACAGCCAATTACAGGTTTTCACGCATAGAAAGTAATTACTTAACAATAATGTGTGAACGGAGCCGTCACGTCACAGTGAGAAGTACACACACATCAAACACCTAGAGAAGTAATTCTCACGTGAAGAGTGATGATGATGACAGCGACACAACACACGCGCGTTTTGAATATGAAACACGTACACTGTGAACACACGCTGTGCACGAACTGATTAGGGAAAAAAAATCTAAATTAAATTTCTTACACAACTTATTAAAATTCCTACCTGCTCGCACTGTATAAGTGTTTTGACGATAGTTAGAGAACGCGCAAGGGACATTAATTGGGGGTTGAACTTAATGGGTTTTGGGGACAATTAAGTGAAAATTTATATAAAAGCTCTGGGCAATCTATACTATTGGAAAAGATGTACAGCGGGTAATCTCACGTCGAGTAGCGAGCGGAGGGAGATGAGACTCTTTACACAAGTTAAAGTAGTTGTTAGAGCTGTACGGGACTTTAACGCGACTGCGCGTGAATTTAATAAATTTCCTTTGTGTGTTGTCAATGCGATTTGTATGTTTATTGCACTGCTAACCGCTCACTAACGCTGCCGCAGTGACAGCACTCCCTTCCCGGGTACTGATGTTTATGATCCGGTCCTTCCTATGTTGCTGTAAACTAACCCACTCACAACGTAAATAAACGCGCTGACGCCCCGTGACTGTACATCTATATCTATACATATAATAAAATCGTAAACGAGCCGTGTCTGTACAATGAATATTTTTTCAAAAGAAACATCCATACAGGTTGTAGTTATGTTACCGGAGCCAAATATATAGTTTTTAGAAATTTTGTCTGTTTGTTTGTTTGTCTGTGCGTTTGTGCACGCTAATCTCGAAAACGGCTGAACTGATTTGAATGCGGTTTTCACTGTTGCATTGGGACAAGCTTCCTGTAATCTTTAGTGTTTGTTTCATTCCAATTGGTCCACAAATAATAAAATTATAACAAGTTAATTGAAATAATACGCGATATTCTAGAAATGCGCTTCGGTCGATTTAGTTAAAACTATCGCTGATTGTTTTTCTTAAAACGATGACCGCAGATTTATATGAACACAAGGAACACATCTTCTTATTTATACATATAGTAAAATCGTAAACGAGCCGTGTCTGTAAAATAAATGTTTTTTCAAAAAAACCATCCATACAGGTTGTAGTTATGTTTAACGGAATCAAAAATATAGTTTTTAAAAATTTTGTCTGTTTGTCTGTGCGTTTGTGCACGCTAATCTCAGAAACAGCTAAACCGATTTGAATGTTGTTTTTACTGTTGCATTGTGGCAAGCTTCGTCTAATATTTGGTGTTTGTTTCATCTATGTAACGTTTATCATTCATTCTTATTAAGATCGGAGAAAATAATTTATGTATAATTTCGCTCTTACCGAATGCCCACGCGGACGGAGTCGCGGGCACAGCTAGTAAGGAATAAACATTTTAAATGACACGGGTTAACTTTTATTTCTGTACATTCTTATACGAACGGTTCAGAACTCTTTCCGTCGCAGGCGCCTGCGCCCCGACGCGCCGACCGCTGGCTGTCAAATATTATCGTTCTTATCGTTTGTTTCAAATTAAAAAGTTGATAAACGCATCACGTGACGAACACACTTAACTTCTCATCTGAACACACCGGGGTGACCGTACGTATCGCTCTTCACCGCACGAAATGTTTAAGTAGATTAATTTAGCATCTCCGTGTTTTGGGGGTGAAGACGCTGAGGTGGATGGACGGTGTTTCGAGATGAAACCCGCCCGCCCGAGAGATTTACTCGACGGCGCGCGAAGTGGCCGACCCGCGTCAGACCAGCGCGGTGCACCGCGGTGGCCTGTTCCGTCCCATTCCGAGAGAAGACCCGTACCCTGCAGTGGCAGGGCAGACGGGTCGGTGCTGATGATTAGGGGGAAGTCATAATATACGGCAGAGAGAATGTTAAGGAAACTTTAAGACGCACTGAACGTCAAAATATTTATCAAGATACAGTAAGTAGTTTAGGAGTTCTGAAGGGACCAATGAACAAACTCACATTATTCTTTGTATTTTCCTCAAGACTGAGGGCTGTGACCGCCGCCATAAGCGACTCTGTCAGCCAAACCTCTCCAGGCCTCTCTTCTGCTACCCAATCACAACCCTATCGGGTAGGTTTGTGTTTTAAAAACTTCAGGTGAAGTGTGTGCGTATATAAACATGTATACAAGCAAAGATGATTGTTTTTGTAAAGCTCCGCCCGTGACGTGATGTGGATTAATTAAATGTTTTCCAGCCGATAGAGCAGAAACTTCATTTTCATACCTTTCTTTTCACGATGAAATTTCAGCGAAATAAGTTACGCAACGAATATTATCCCCGATGCACACGGACACCCTTGAGGCGGCCCGCGCGCGCGTGCGCGCCCGCGCCCGCGTCCGCGCCCGCGCCCGGGCTCGTGTCTGCGCCCGCGGCCGCGCCGCACGCGGCCACTATTCTTCTTTGTGTCCGCAGCAATTCTATTTCAATCGATTTGGACAAAGTTTTTCTCGTAATTAAAGAAAGATGTGTCGCTGTCCAGATGCCTGCTGTATGTTTAAATCAAGAACACGCCGCGGTGAAAACAAGTTTTTCTGTGTTGAATAATGTATGGCCGCACTAATAAGCCTATGTGCGACAGTTATTCGTTAATATAATGGACGCGACAGTGAAACGGGCGCCTGGGCAGCCCTGGACATTAGCAAGTTACGTTAGGGATCAGAGACGGGAGTGGCGCCATCTGGTTAACAACCATCGACGTGATGTCGACGTACAGTCGAGGCGGCGCCGGCGCCGTGGACCGGCGAACAATGCCCTTTGTCGTGAAGGCGTTTTACAAGAACAACGAGAGCTGTGCGAGCGCGCGGCACTTCGTGTGCGTTACGAGCTGGCGCGTCGCGCCGCGCTCCGGTCGGCGCGCGTCGCAGACTGCTCCTACAGAACTTTGAGGTCGTGGGTGTTATGGTGAAAGATGGGAGAAAGTATAAAACGCGTCAGCACACCGGATAATGTCGCTAGAGTGGAAGAAGCCTTCAGCCGAAGTGCAGGCGTACTGCACGCAAGCAGGATCTGCAACTTGACACATCGGATCAGTAAATATGGCGAATATTGCACAAGGAGCCACAAACCGCCCATACGAAATGCAGGTAGTGCAAAAACTGAATTTGGACGACCTCTCAGAGACTACGTTTTTGTCAGGAATTTTTTGAAGTCAAAAAGGATGATCAAGGTCATGCGTGGATGTACGGTAACCTGATCACAACCGATGAGGCCGATGTTCATCCGTCAGACCTCGTTTATGACGCAGTTGTCGTTGTTTTTGTAAGACGCTTTCACGGATAAAATCCGCTTAGGGTTTGAATATTTTAAGGCGGACCACGACCATATAACCATAGCGAAACTGAGATGTTTGACTGCTTTGAAAGTATACATTTATAACGCGTCGCGTCCATTCAAACGCGGCACGAGACGCGGTCGCTCCGCGGGTCTCGCTCCGAGTGCAGTGACACAAAACAGACGTTATTAAAATACTATAAAAAGCGAGAAAACGACCAAAAGAAGCTGCTGTTGTTTTATAAACAACTTGTTAAAAATAAACAGCGCTAAGCGAGAATTAAAACAATATTATATTTTAAAATGTTGTCCATGAATTTCGTTCTGTCATGCGTCAATTTTCTGCGATGAGTTGCCTGTCAGTATTAACATTTTTTCAGTAATTTTAAACGAAAAACGGCATTTACAAACTTCGTCACGGAAAAAAACCCGGCTCCGATTAAATTCAACGCCTTACAATGTTTAACTTTGTCCCGAAGGTTTCAAGCCTAAAAGCAGTTATAAAGCGAGCACGGTGCTCTGGCGGGGAAACAGACTCTTTAATATTGTGAAATCCTCATTATCCTCAGTCCATATTGTGAAATCCTCATTATCCTCAGTACATATTGTGAAATCCTCATTATCCTCAGTCCATATTGTGAAATCCTCATTATCCTCAGTACATATTGTGAAATCCTCATTATCCTAAGTCCATATTGTGAAATTCTCACTAACCTCAGTCCATATTGTGAAATCCTCACTATCCTCAGTCCATATTGTGAAATTCTCACTATCCTCAGTCCATGTTGTGAAATCCTCACTATCCTCAGTCCATATTGTGAAATCCTCACTATCCTCAGTCCATATTGTGAAATCCTCACCATCCTCAGTCCATACTGTGAAATCCTCACTAC